>JAMZAV010001683.1:0-137520 GCA_024449915.1 Sweltsa coloradensis | reverse complement strand
TTATAAATAAACCTGTAATATTATTTATTGTCTTCCTTTGAAACTCCACATAGACTTGATACTTTTCTGTCATTTAAAAAATCAACCAATGGCAGCAACGTTTGAATGTAAAGGGGTGGGAGGTAGGCGTATACAATAGTGCATAGAAATGCTAATGCCTGGGACTTGTTTACGCGTGTACACAATACGTGTGAGAGCAATCCGTGTCCTCACTATCTGGTGGAGAAGATTACGGATTGCGATAATGCTACCCCAATTTAGACCTTTTACAGGTAGTTGTGAGCAGTTTCCGAGGGTGCAGAGTAAGGGTACCCATCAACGCGCTTTAGGGTTTGGGTGTTGTGTTTTGGGGCCTGTGTCAGGGGTTCCGACAACTGAAGCTGCCCGCCATGATGTCGAGCCTTCCTGGCAATCAGCCAATTCGCATCTCATTTCTATTCACCTCCGTCGCTCATGGAACATTTTTGAAAACGTAGGGAACCTCTGCCTACCTGCCACTGCCAGGTTAATTCGTGTATTGTGATCGTTGGGTTGGGAAGGAATGCCCTGCGGCTCGGTTGAGATATCCTTGAAGAAAGCTCGAGTCACGAGTGTCGGCGAGCCAGAGCTCCGTGGGGTCGAACCCGCGTGCTCTATGACTCAGGGCCAGGAAGTGCACCACCTCACACTCCGGCCAGACCGGACCGGGTGAGCTGTTAATTACTGACCAACAGGGGCGTGACTTCGATCCCAGCGCCAGATAACAGACTACATTCCACTATCATAGAGAACGCGCCACTTCCCGGCGCCTGCCCAATGCCCGGCGTCTTGAAACGCCAGTTGACAGTCGTACTATCAACCCTCTGGTGTAATAACTCCCGGCATCCCTTGCAACACCACTACCAGTTGACAGTCGTACTATCAACCCTCTGGTGTAATAACTCCCGGCATCCCTTGCAACACCACTACCAGTTGACAGTCGTACTATCAACCCTCTGGTGTAATAACTCCCGGCATCCCTTGCAACACCACTACCAGTTGACAGTCGTACTATCAACCCTCTGGTGTAATAACTCCCGGCATCCCTTGCAACACCAGTTGACCGTCGTACTCGTACGATCAACCCTCTGGCATATCGCGATGATATGTACTTGAGATTCTAGGCAAAGGAATTGGTGGGAAGATGAACGTTGCCTGCTTCCAATTTAGCGTATCACACTCACACGCTAACGCTATCGGACAGTTCCGATGCATTCGATTTTAGCCACTGAACTGCAGGCTGCACTATCATTTCGGAAGTGTAAACGGAAACCAACAGAAGAGAGTCACTTTGTCCCAACTGATAGCAACATGGCGTGGGTGGAATCAAATTGTTCCGGTTCCTGGGGGCACTTCTGCCCACACACCCACACCCTTCATACAACCATGATACCCCACTCCAGTTCCCTGTACCCTTGAGCCTTTATTTGGCATACCTCCATTTAGAAATAAGTAGTTCACAAGTAATTGACCAGTTTTGCGTCGCGCACTGTATCCTTACCTAGTGCTTGAACTCGATTAATTCGTTTTTTAATAATAAACAAGGAAAAACTCCGATATATTTTTGGTGTATTTCATTACCAACCGAAAGTGGAAATGGACCTATTTGTCATAAACTGTACGCTTCCCAATTCCAATCCCATTTCATAGTCGTTGTTAGGGAAGGAATCATACGTAAATACAGTAGATAATCGAGGTATCACAGTATATTCTTGGCAGTCAATAAATGATTATCGTGTTCTGTTTTATAATAATAGTCCTTTACCCTGTGAACAGACCTAGCTGGGAGGACCCATGCACACATGCGTTACGCGCCGTGAATTGCGCCGCTCGTCGCTTGGAACCTATTAACATAATGACGACCAATGTAAACAGTACTAGTGTGAGAACGAGCTGCCGAACTGGGAGTTTGTGTAGTGGCTACCAAGTGGCAGCAGGGTCTCTGCATAACATAGGCCCTTTGTTCCTCACATTTTTGCAAACTTAAATATGATAATTCCGTCAACAGTGTGGAATTTAAAAAAACAAAACACTTGTGTGCAGGTTGCGAAGTTTTGCCCAGACCGAAACACTTTGAAAAAACAGTTCAAAGTGGGTTTTTGGGGTTTTTGAGAAAAACACACCAATAGATTCATATTAATTATTTGTTTAATATTTCACTGAAGGTATTACAAGAAACAAAGTATAAAAAATAGTAATTTTACACATAATTTATTTAAACTTGAAATAAAGTAAAAATATGAAAAACCCTTCCGGGTTGTTTTTTTCTTCTTTTTTCAGTAAAACCCGTTTTTTTCTCAACTCTGCCACGTTTTATTTGTGGGTACTATATGATTAAATTTTGTGTGGTACATACCCTCCTCGCGTGCGGTATTAATATTTGAATGCTGCCTCCCCCCCGCCCCCCCCCCACGCGCGTAGTATCTAAATGTGGGTGGTGCATAGTTCATACTCTCCAGTCTCCACACGGGTAGTATTGAAAATTGAAATGTATGAGTGGTGCATACCCCCACAGCCACACGCCTAGTACTGGAATGTGAGTGGTGCATACCCCCACAGCCACACGCCTAGTACTGGAATGTGAGTGGTGCATACCCCCACAGCCACACGCCTAGTACTGGAATGTGAGTGGTGCATACCCCACAGCCACACGCCTAGTACTGGAATGTGAGTGGTGCATACCCCCACAGCCACACGCCTAGTACTGGAATGTGAGTGGTGCATCTGCATACCCTCTAAAGTGCGCAGTACCTCCTGTTACCCCAGTAACCCCTACGTCGTCCGGTAGTATCGCACAGCAGTGGAATGTGTACTCAAGTCAGCGGCCATCTTTCTCGTGATTGGTCAACAGTTGAAACTTTACTATAACCCGTTTCTTCGATTCACATTCACCGATAACGATGAAGATGCGATGGCTTATCTGTGGGATTCGTATCAAACTGACCACGTTACTAACGAACGTTACCTCGGAAACGGCTAAAATTTGCATTAATGGATGGTCTACCTGCATGTCGAGATATCAAACTCATACTTAGATGTTTTTATTCATAACATACCTGCGTGGTGGTGGCATGTGATTACAGCTGTAGTTCATCTCACTCGGGATGATTTTGGGACACATATCAAAAGTTCCCCACACTTTGAACAAAGACGGCGATGTGATGCACGCACGTATTTATTTATTTTGAATTTGACGTGAGAGAGGCAAGCCATGCAGGACGGGACACTTTTCTGGGTGTTGTAACTGTAGTGTTCTTTGGCTCTGGTTTCTGGACGTGTTCCCTTTGTTTGAGAAGATGGGGAGGAATGCAGAATATCCAAATCAAGGGCAAGATCTGTTGGAAGAAAAGATTCCCTGAGTGTGAGAAGGCTGCGATTGACAGCATATGACGAGGGCTAGGCGAGGGCGCAGGTAGAAGGAAAGCCAGGCCTCACAGTACCTGACTGATCATAATCAAATCATCCAATCATAAGGGGGGCCAGAACAAATCCACGAACATAATTCATGATCAGAGACAGCAGACGCTCAGAACGCCGCCTTGCTTTTTTATTGCTTAGATTCAGACTAGGAATAATTTTGATAAGATAAATTTCTGACAGCTAATATTTTACCTAGGAAGATTTCGACATACCTTCTTAATTGTCTGGTGGGCGGAGAGTGAGACGATAATCCAAGATGAAGGGCTCGAATGACTGATATACTAAGGGTTTTGCAGACCTTTTGTCGCCATTGTGAACCTGGTCCACACATCCTGGACAGTGGGCGTGCGGTCTGCGGACAACCCCTGTGTGCGAGATGGAATTACTCAAACTTTGAGCTTGTTTTTACTTTATATTTCATAACAAGCTAAGTTTCCAATCATATTTCGCCTAAAGCAACGCGTGTATTTTCATCTCTCAATAACTGCTGTTTTCGTATCGAATGACCGATGCTCACGTGAAACCCGTCTTGGGCACGTCGCCTCTTCCCCACGCCACCGACGAATCCTGACTGAAGAGATTTTCAAGATTTCCGTAGATTATTACTTGAATTCTAGGATTAATTCCTATAAAATAAAAATACTACTGACAAATAAATTCCCTACCTCGCCAATTTCCGATTTCGTTTTCTGATCAGGTTAAAACTATCCCTGGGCATGATTTTTATTTATACGAAAAAATAAGTTTGTTGCTGATTTCTTGTTATTTTTATTTGTGATGGTTCTTGTTATTGATTAGAGGGAAGTATCGAAAACTTGGGGGAAACTAGTTTGATAATCATCATAACACCTAACTAAACCCTACAGCGAAGCGAGGTCAATCGGGACGACGTGATGGAAATATGTCATCTTTATGTCTTTGTATAGCTCAGGGAATCCCTGTTTTAGAGGAAGATAAATATTGTTTTCGTTGCGACATGTTTTTTAGGGAGACAGTGGCCAGCATCCTAGCCCTGTCCTGGCCCGCTCAACGCTGCAGCCGTGGCAACGTTGTAGGAATGCGATGGAGAGTGAGTGATGAGTGTTCTAGCGAGGCATAGACCAACGTCAGGAACCTTGGACCGGCCCGGCGGGGGTCGTAGAGATTCAACCGAGTAGGGGTGCCGAACATACACACATGGCATGGACCCCTCCCGTCCCGTCCCCTCCCCTCCCCTGTCGTCTCGGCCCGGATCTTGGCTTGTTCACTCACCTCATCATTAATTCAATTGAGCTTGGTGGAATGTTGTTTACCGAACAACAAATATGGAGATTTTCGGAAACAAAATGGCTGATTCAAGAATCTTTTAGGAGTACTGACTTACGTGTCGTGTCGTCAAAGAAGTAGTAGCCAGTGGCCACCCGGTCTGCAAACGGACGCTCTTGCGGCAGTACCGCACCATACCGTAACTACAGCTCTGCAATGAGTTTCGAGTCTTATCGGAATATGCTGACAGAACGAGTCAAATATTTGTGTGGAGCAGTTTCTGGCGAACCCATATCAGAAAGTTTTCGAAGGTTACATTTTACCCTCAAAATGCTTTCACGATCCCAGAGATTTCTTAATAAATCTGCAAAATACATTTCTACATGAACCTGCCTGTCCCTTCGACGTCAGAAACTTGAAGCCTCTTTCCAGTGGCGTAGCGACCGTATATTATTTAAATCGTGTGATTTACTGCTGAGTTTTTTTTTTTTTTTCGAAAAGGAAAAAACAAAAAAATTTCCATAGTGGCGACAGCCTTATACATAGTCCTACACAAAGTTGCCCATTTCAAAATGAATTTCTGGTGTGTAAACCACACCTGACACGTCCGATCGATAGGGGTAACTTATGCGTATAGGCCTACAAGCGAGACTGATTCAGTAGATTGCTGTGATTCGTCTCGGGCAATCCTGACTGAAACAGCCTATGGCGAATGCTGCAGGGATCAACCCTTACAACCATGTTGTCACCTGAAGAGGGGAAAGTTTTTCCTGGATAGGTGTCATATATTTTATTGGTCCTGGATGTGAACTAACGCTAGTGTGGTGTACTGGCTACTGCCAGTGTCGGCGTACAGCGTACCTACATAGACTTGATTTGCAGACGACGTAATATAGGATGATCCAGAAACCTAGTTGAAACTTTTATGAATGAAACACCACCGTTTATTTTACAAATTATTTCTCAAACAATTAATTAATTGTCAGTCTAATTATTGTGTTTATCTGCAAGGCCAATACTTCCTGCAAGGTCAAGAGTCGGACGTGGCTAACATGTGTTGGTCGCAGCGTCGACCAGATTATGGACACTTCTTGTTTGTCTCTAATATCAGTATCAATGGATTCGATGTATGTTTATTATGTTTATGTTAAATCAATAAGAAATGCTCGCACTTATTCTTATTGTCCGTCCTTCGCCTGCACCCACATAATCCGAATTTTCATCCCCATCCCCTTGCCATTTTAGATTTTAGAAGTCATCGTAACGCAATCAGTTTTCAAAAACGGTTGTTTTGGCGTAAACCCCCTGTCCATACGATCCAGCTAACCCTACGTCGTTCAGTGTATTTCTTTGTAGTATTTGTTTGGATCTTCAATAAGTTCTAGCACAGACATCTGTGGTTGTAGTGACTTCTAGTCTACTGTCTACCCCTCGATACTCGATAGCACATGGCAATAACTTTGAACAGAACACAATACTGAGTGAACGTGGTTCAGCGTTTTACACTTTTACAATAGCTCATTTTTTCAGTGCATTCAGCAGCAAATGTCGACAATTCTGTGTTAGAAATAGCATTCATTACCTCTACAACATTGAAAACGGCTTTGTTGGCGATATGTGATAATAAAAAGTTCATACCGAATGGGACACGAACCCATAGTTAATCAGAAGAAATGTGTGATTATTTTTGATAATTATATTGATGGACATGAACGTACACCTGGATATGATGTACACCTTACTTACTCGAATATCTCTTTTAGTCACAAGGATATGTGTTGTCCAATAGCAATATGGCTGCTGGTTGTTAAGTACTGCAATCTACTACAATGTTTTTCATTATGAATTGATTGGGAAGAGACTGTAAAATAACACAGAAATCGCACAAGAAATGTTAAGGTAAAAGCTTTTCTACCCTACCCTTGATTTACTTTTGTCTCTGGGTGTGGCCTGTAGCCTATGCCTACATGATTCCTCATGTAAGATAGTCTCGTATTTCATATCAAAATTTACATTTTGAAAACTATGTCCGAACAATGTTCCCGTTCTGGCTTGAGTTAGGACCAGAGTGGATGTCGACACGCAACATGAGGTCGATCTTGTAGCCCAGTGATGATCGCCTCGACAGGTGAAGGCTACTTGCCCATGCCCTTGCACGTGGGAACACGTATTACATTCAACAAGCTATACATAGAATGTTTTCTTTGGGGTCGATTGTTGAAATGTGGATGGTGGACGGAACGAATGGCGGTGATTGGAGTGACTGGCATCGGTCGGTCGGCCCTGCAGGCCTCGACTCGAGTCCGAGGTAGAGGCAGACCCTGCCAAGGATGGAGGATTGAGATTGAAAGAGGAAGATGGCATGTACACTCGGAGCAGCTAAAGCACTCTCGGACGAGCAGAAAGCACGGCCAGTTACACTCATGAGCAGCTAAAGCACAGCCAGTAACACTAGGAGCAGCTAAAGCACTCTCGGACGAGCAAAAAGCACGGCCAGTTACACTCATGAGCAGCTAAAGCACGGCCAGTAACACTCGGAGAAGCTAAAGCACTCTCGGACGAGCAGAAAGCACGGCCAGTTACACGCATGAGCCGTTAAAGCACGGCCAGTAACACTCGGAGAAGCTAAAGCACTCTCGGACGAGCAAAAAGCACGGCCAGTTACACTCATGAGCAGCTAAAGCACGGCCAGTAACACTCGGAGAAGCTAAAGCACTCTCGGACGAGCAAAAAGCACGGCCAGTTACACTCATGAGCAGCTAAAGCACGGCCAGTAACACTCTGAGCAGCTAAAGCACGTTCGGTGGAGCTAAAGCACGGCCAGTAACACTCTGAGCAGCTAAAGCCGTTTGGTGGAGCTAAAGCACGGCCAGTAAGACTCGGAGCAGCTAATGCACGTTTGGTTGAGCTAAAGCAAGGCCAGTTACACTCTGAGCAGCTAAAGCACGGCCAGTAACACTCTGAGCAGCTAAAGCACGTTCGGTGGAGCTAAAGCACGGCCAGTAACACTCTGAGCAGCTAAAGCACGTTCGGTGGAGCTAAAGCACGGGCCGCGGTTACAGTAAAGCACAGATAGATTCTCCAATAACATCGATCTTCCAACTGAGTACAGCCGTTATTTTATTGGATTTTGTTTTGGTGTATACATTATTTTGTTTTGTTTATTCTTCACCTCTCCAGTATTTAGTTTTGACTTTTGAAAGAAGAGTTTAATCCGTGACTAATTTAAATATGCATTCTAGAATAGGTACACCAATTTATTCCGACGTGGAAAGAAAATGATATGCAAGGTTTTTATGTTAATTTAACATAATGGGGCACACCTTACAATTCCCCGCCAACCCATGGTAGAGGTACAGCCTTATAGCCACGACCACGAGATTCTAGCTTACTGTCAGAACAAGAATGTTGGTGTTATCCATTTGATTCCTTCGCATCCATTACACCTGGCGCCATTCCCACAACACTTTGCTATCCCTCCTTCCCGGAACCCTAGGAACTTCCCGTTACTTCGAGTTTCATTGTTTCAAGGCCAGGGTGGTCACCCTTCAGGACGGGGACCTGCCCGCCTCGGGCTGTGCCCCAAGTATGATTCCATTAGGGGTGCCTACCCTCAAGCTCACATGAAATCTCCGCGCGTTAAATCTTGATACGTTCTTTGCCGTCGCTCGTGAGCGTCAATGTGTAAAACGATGGCATTATTTCAAAAATCGTTTTAAAAAATGTTCTATTTTTTCCGCTAAATTATAAGAAAACAACAACAAGATGGCCGTGCACTACAGATTGCGCAATCCTAGAGTGTGGCCTACATGGTCAGGGTATCCGTCCGACATTTGTCAGGAAGCTTAGGGGTGCATGGTTGCGTGTGCCTGGATTTAAGTGGCTAAGTGCTAGCCACAATGATTCACAATATTGTGGAATTACGGCTCGATTCAATTCAGCCACAAACAATCCTGCTTAAATGTTTTTCAAGGATATTCTGTCATAGTGCAAATGCTGGGATCGAGTTTGTCAACAACGATATGATATTTCATCCCCGTCTATCTTCGTATCCTTACATACCTTACCTTGTTATAAAAGAGTAGCAATGCCCACAGATGGGTACGTGCGGTGAACTGATGGGAGCTCTGCGGTGATATCACAATCTAATATATTTAAAATCTTAATCCCCCCCCCCCCTCGATCAAAACCCCTCACTGAAGGAGAAGAGATGTCTGATGATCACGAGAATGACTGTTCCCAGAGGGTCAAGTCTACTTTCACAATAAGCGGGCTGTACTCTTTAATGAAAAAGGTATTCTAAATGAGAAATCCTCTCGGTCAAGTAACACTTCATGCTTGATTTGAGCGCAAATGCGCCCTCCTTTGTGTCCCGTCACGTCTTGCTGCCCTCCCAGTCTCACAGTACAAGTGACATGGAACTAGCACTAGAGCCGGTACAACAAGTCACATAGAACTAGTTCACGTCTTGCTGCCCTCCCAGTCTCACAGTACAAGTGACATGGCACTAGCACTAGAGCCGGTACAACAAGTCACATAGAACTAGTTCACGTCTTGCTGCCCTCCCAGTCTCACAGTACAAGTGACATGGCACTAGCACTAGAGCCGGTACAACAAGTCACATAGAACTAGTTCACGTCTTGCTGCCCTCCCAGTCTCACAGTACAAGTGACATGGCACTAGCACTAGAGCCGGTACAACAAGTCACATAGAACTAGTTCACGTCTTGCTGCCCTCCCAGTCTCACAGTACAAGTGACATGGCACTAGCAGTAGAGCCGGTACAACAAGTCACATAGAACTAGTTCACGTCTTGCTGCCCTCCCAGTCTCACAGTACAAGTGACATGGCACTAGCACTAGAGCCGGTACAACAAGTCACATAGAACTAGTTCACGTCTTGCTGCCCTCCCAGTCTCACAGTACAAGCACAGATAACAGTGTACTCTATTATCTGTGGTACAAGTGACATGGCACTTGTACTAGATCCAGTAGCGGTACAAGTCACATATAGAACTAATTAGAGTGCTGGTCTTGGTTAAATTTCATCTACTGGCTCCTGACTCTTTCTGACTGAAGATCCTAACTAAAGATGCTGACCTGGGTTTTCCTCAGTCAAAAGGTGAATGCTAAAAGAGTCGTGAATCAATCTTCGGGCATTTGCTTCAATCTATATTTACACCCTACATCTATTATGAAACATTACTTTCTGCCATATAATGCATTTTGATAATGAATAATATTTGTTCCCTACACGAATAGAAAGATCAGAATGTCCCTAGTCCAACCAGTTTGATGGCTTTCAATCATATCCTGTGTTTTCTGCTGGACTGGGGGCAGGCTACGTGCCTTGCTCAGCCTGGTGTGGGGGAGGCTTGCTAATGGCTAACCAGTTCTGATGCGGGAGCTGGTAACAACTAATTTATCTAATTAATTATAAAGTCAACAGTGGACAATTTCGAGAGTAGAACCACGCCCTCCCATCTTGACTAGTAGATGCGCGTGCTGCTCAGCCTGTGAGAGCTGGCACGGTCTCACTGTAGCGTCACACAGTTTGACGTGTGCACCTGTATTGTCTCCCATCTTGACTAGTAGATGCGCGTGCTGCTCCCCACACAGCACACACATATCCCACGAATATCCTATGAATATCCATGAATAAAATGTGTATATTCCAGGGATATACTATATACAGCATTTTATGTCAATGGCATATCCGGCGAATGTGCAAATGTCACGATATTCATCTACTGTGGACCTCCCAGGTATATTCTACTGGATATTCTCTGAATATACTATCAATACCCACGTTTCGTATGTGCAATTCTTGAATATCCTTGGTACATTCATTCAACATCCATAGTATATAGATATACATATTACATTGAAGGTACATTGTTGGTATCTACAACAATCGAGGGATTTATAATTTAAAAATACAAATTCTATGCACATCCACATGATGTACAGTGGATGTACGGGAATATATCATTGGCGTTTATTTGATGTGCGTGGTACGTCCCGCAGACCTACTTGTACATCATTCTGGATATCCGTATTCTGTAATATACGACTATATCCTTGGTACATTCGTACGACATCCGCAGGTATACAAATACGTGCATTATATTGTAGGTATATTGTAGGTAAATTGTAGGTAACAACACGACCGATGGATATGTAATTTAAAATCATATATAATTACATGGACATTCACAGGATGTGCGGGAATATTACATGGATGTTCATTTGATGTACGGACAATGTAGGAATATATCCACGATTCACATAATATGCATGCCGACCATCAGCTGGTGAATATTCGAAAAGTTGTATTAAGGAGTAATTAAGTTACGTCATTAAACAGCGGGTATCCTGAGCAATCCAATATTTAAGTTGGTATAGGGTAGATTTCAGCTCCACCGAAGTGCAATGGAAGAGCCTCGACCTGGAAGTGTTTTACTCTAAACAGAAACTACCCGAGAATATGAATAAAGCAAGCTCCGGAGCCATGGCGGAATGCTAACTTGGTTGCGCACGTGTAGAGATGGTGTTTGCAACCTATTTCACTTTCTTATCAATTTAAAGTATGTGCGAATACATGATGCATAATTTGAGTGTAAGTAAATACTTTAAAATTATCAATTAAGTACGATATAAAGTTTATAATAGAAACAATGTACAAGCTTCTACACAACGCCACTAGACGCGTTTTGAAAACCACAATAGGTGAATATGTGTATGTTCATTGCATGTACACTGTATATTTAGAATATATACTTACGAACGGAGTAGACTCAATGTAGGTTTATGGAGATTATACGTTGGATGTACATGGGACATACCATATAATCGGTGTATTGTCATGGCATGTTTGCTCAATATACAGAGTATATACTTCGAATGGAGTAGACTGAATGTTGGTTAATGTAGAACATACGTAGGATATCCATGGGACATACCATTAATCTGTGTATGTCCATGGCATATTTGCTCAATATACATAGTATGAACTTACGAACGGAGTAGACTTATTTTTGGTTTTATGTGAATATACGTACGATATACATGGGACATACCATATAATCGGTGTATGTCCATGTCATGTTTGCTCAATATGATTATATACTCAATTGCGGCCGAGATGTGTAAAGTTGCTAATTAATGTATATACCTAGGACATATAGTGGACTTACTATGTAATGCGGTATATTTAAAGCATATTCTACGTATCTTAATAGGTTATTTGCAAATATCCATGAATAGAGAAATTAGTTATTTATACACGTGTATGAAACGTTGTTGGGATATGCTGTGGATGTACATGCCAATGCTATGAATATCCTCTATGCAGTATATCGTTTTGAGGATATACCTAGTATATTCCTGCAATATCGTGGATGTTAATTTCACTTTGAAATCCAAAATGGGATATCCCGTCAATATCGTGTGCTGTGTGGCTCAGCCTGTGAGAGCTGGCACGGTCTCACTGTAGCGTCACACAGTTTGACGTGTGCACCTGTATTTCTCCCTCTTGACTATAGATGCGCGTGCTGCTCAGCCTGTGAGAGCTGGCACGGTCTCACTGTAGCGTCACACAGTTTGACGTGTGCACCTGTATTGTCTCCCATCTTGACTAGTAGATGCGCGTGCTGCTCAGCCTGTGAGAGCTGGCACGGTCTCACTGTAGCGTCTACACAGTTTGACGTGGTGCACCTGTATTGTCTCACAGTTTGACGTGGTGCACCTGTATTGTCTCACAGTTTGACGTGGTGCACCTGTATTGTCTCACAGTTTGACGTGGTGCACCTGTATTGTCTCACAGTTTGACGTGGTGCACCTGTATTGTCTCACAGTTTGACGTGTGCACCTGTATTGTCTCACAGTTTGACGTGGTGCACCTGTATTGTCTCACAGTTTGACGTGGTGCACCTGTATTGTCTCACAGTTTGACGTGGTGCACCTGTATTGTCTCACAGTTTGACGTGGTGCACCTGTATTGTCTCACAGTTTGACATGGTGCACCTGTATTGTCCCACAGTTTGACGTGGTGCACCTGTATTGTCAATGCTGTACGTGTGCACATATAGTGTACTTTTATCTAGATACCTTGTATGAAGTTTGTTTATACAGACATATACGTATAGCAGAAGCAGATATTTTTAGAAGTTATTCTAGACTGTCTCTTCGGAGAAGCAATTTTAAAGTGTAAGCTCGAGCCGATCTCTGACATGTGATCTAACAGTAGTGTTCTCCTTACAGGTCCGCGTGTCCGTACAAGACAAGAACGACTCCCCTCCGTCGTTCCTCGACTCCCCGCTCGAGTTCTCCGTGTCTGAGGACCTGGGCACCGGCCAGGTGGTCGCGACAGTCCGCGCCTCTGACCCTGACACTCTAGGGGTGATAACCTACACCCTGTTGGGCGGGGACTACGGGAGGTTCACCCTGGACCCTACGAGCGGTGCGCTTCGTCTCCGGGATTCCCTGGACCGGGAGACCAAGGACTCTTACAAGCTGCAGATCCAGGCGAGTGACGGGATGCAGCACACCACCACGACCATCACCATCAAGGTACGATTCTGCATTCACGTCCACACTTTACATTGTTATCAAGCAATAATATATTGTAGCGGTCATATGCTTGAACTATCCTCCTCCTCTCCTGACCTCGTCGTGGGTATTTCAGGTGACTGACACCAACGACAACCCCCCAGTCTTCTCCGAGAGCGCATACTCCTTCGACATCCCCGAGAACACCGGCCGAGGGGCTCGCGTCGGCTCCGTCTCGGCGATCGACGACGACCAAGGGGTCAACGGCCAGGTTACCTACTCTGTAATCTCCGACTGGGCCAACGATGTCTTCTCCCTGAACCCTCAGACTGGTGTGTTCACCCTTACTGCGAGACTTGACTACGAAGAGGTATGTTCCTTCCTTCATCTCCGTGTATCACCCACTCATTATCTCGATTAGCGATTATCATCGTTGTCATAATGCGAGACGTTGAGCCCATCAGATGTACTGATATACACCTACATGAGTCCTCTTCATACACCTCGTTTGTTAGCTCCTAATATGTTCTGGGGCTCAGCACTAAACGACTGGATCTCTCTGATCAAATGTTGAACCTGTATGATAGGGCCTACAGCAACCAACAATTATCTACGTTTTTGTATATTTTTACTATAAATTGTTTTGTGAGCTAGGATAATAAATCTCAACTACACGAATGGCCCGCGGAGATAGGGTGGCTCTTATTTTCTTAAATCAAGTTCAGATGATAGATTTATGAGCTACAGAATAATTTCAACTGGACGTCTTCCAAAAAGTTTCGTCTTTAGCAAGGTTAATGGGCGATTTTTTAAGGTGTTGTGAAAATAGACTTCTTAGTTTAATTGGTCAACAATACGATATGCATTTATTTCGAAATTCTAGGTGGTTTTTGCACGGTTTATCAATTTAGATGTAATGTGCAGGAATAAAAAGCTTGAGAAGCCAACATGTTGACTGTTGAGCCTTGAGCCATGGAGCTCAGCCAGCCAACCTTCCTGGAATTTGCTTTAGTGGGAGAGTCGTTCTCTAAGCTTGTGGGCTGTGCCCTTCCTTGTTGGGCCCTGTTGGTCAATCCCTTCTTTCAATTCCGATTTGTATTTATGGTGGAGACTTATTAATTTAATTGTTGACTTGCTGTGAATTGATGGCTAATTAAAACGATGAATTTGAAGAGAATTGCAGGCTTGAATACCTTAGGTGTAAAATATTATTAAATTCCACTTTGGTTTTCTTATAAAAACTAAGTAAACTCACAAATTGCTCAGAAGCTTCATGCAAGACTCGAATTTGGACTGGTTCTTTAACATCAAAAAGTGATCTTAGTCAAAAGGCAAATGCAAGGATTGATTCCTGTAAAATTTCTTCCTAGCTATCCTTCTAACCTGACCCTGAAGAGGGGCAGGATTCCTATTCATCCACGCATCAAGTTGCCTTCCCAACCAAACCAGAGGTTTCACGATGGTTAGGATGCACTTGCAACTTAGTAAAGGTACAAATAAAAAGCTGCAAGTAAATACTAATACACCACCAAGTGAAACCCATTTGTTTAACAAGTTACAAATTGATGAACAGAAAAATTAGTTTAAACTTTCAATATTGTGATCATTATCATAAACAAGTACGGGTACAGAGGTAGCCAAAACTGAGCAAAGCTGTTATTGTTCACATTTGTTCTTTATTCAACTCCCCTTGGCGGTGGTGCCGAGTAAATAGATTTCCAACTTTCTGGTGGGCTGGGCCACAATCAAGCTGGTAATGGGACATTGCCAAGTCTCATCAGGTTTGCATGACGTCACCACCATCATAATTCAATGACTTTACACATTCAATATATTTAATATATAAAAATAAAGGCCAGCTCTTCATGAACAGTGGAAATGATGCAATGATGTGGGGAGCAGAAGAGGAATGAGTATCGTGGTTGGGGGCAACCCATACGAAGTTATCCTATATGTATCACTTTTTTATCTGTTTGTGTGTCACGTCTTATGAAAGAAACCGAACAAGACCTCCAATTGACATGCATTTTTTGTTCACATTGCCCTTCATGCATCAAGGATGATAAAGAATGTTTTGGTCACTCTGGTGGGCAGGGGGGCAGGGCTTCACCCAAAGGAGGATTTTTTTTAACCCGGCACCTCCATCAAATAGAGTTCTAATTTTAAATAAAGTAGGGGTACATTTTTTCAAAATTTAACTTTTATTGACTAAAATTATCAGTTACTAAAAAACTAAGCAATAATATGAAAAGGGATATGTACACATTCTAACTTGACATACGGATGCAAACCACAATGCTATAATATGCAAAGTGATCCAAATTGAACCCTTGCATTCTGCATCAAATCGTGGTTTGGCCGAGCTCATCTTACAGTCTAAATGTACTTCAGATGTCTTCTGAACAAAATCATAACTAGGTATTGGCATGCTACGTGTCTTGTTGCTTGGATCATAGAATGCCTGTGTCTTGTTTGTGTAGGTCCAGCACTACATCTTCGTGGTGCAAGCGCAGGACTCTGGACGACCCAGTCTCTCCTCCACACTCACCGCGTATTTCAACGTTGTCGATCTCAACGACAACGCTCCGCTTTTCGACCCGATGAGCTACAGCGACGAAGTGTTCGAGAACGTCACGGTGGGGACAAGCGTGGTCACCGTCAGCGCAACGGACCTAGACTCCGGTGAGTTCCTTGGTTTTCAGGGGAGGGCGTCGGTGAGTCTGTTGGCGACACTTCACTAATCACTTTTATTTTCCAGGATCTAACGGTTACATCGCATACAGTATCGGATCAGGTGATGACGCGGGAGACTTTGACATCGCACAGAATGGGACTATCTACACTCGGAAGCGTCTAGACAGAGAGACCAAGTCTCTGTACAACCTTGTGGTGATGGCCACTGACCAGGCGACAACGCCACAGCTGCGTCTGTCATCCACTGTGCAGGTAGGCATGCATGCGTACTGCACAACTAGATTGTGAATCAACGTGATAGGTGTACTTAAATAGATAGTCTATAATAGTGCTTCCCACCTAGACCTACTTACTGTGTGAATCAACTGTGAAAAACATAACATCAAACAAAACCATATTTACTATGCTTTTATTTTCTTGCCCAAAACTTAATCTATATATCAAGAAAAAAGTCTGTAAATGAAAACAGGGCTTTAAAGAGGTGTTTATAGATTTGTAAGTGGCTGTACCGGTACATATGAATTTGACATTTACAAAGGAGCTGAGTACTTTGTTGTTGTCGTCACAGCAATCTATAGTTTACCACAACAATCATGTGCAAGCATTTCTTTAAGTTATTGTTGCCTAGAAGGTAATAGCATAGTCATGTTCTAAGGAGTAAGCAAGTGTTGAAAGTAAGAATGGTGCAATAATGTGAATGTGTTTGTGTGTTCAGGTGAGCATCGTGCTGAAAGACGTCAACGACATGGCTCCCGAGTTCATCTCCCCGAACCAGACGTCTGTCCCCGAGAACATCCCCGCCAACACGGTGGTGATGGCGGTGAAAGCTCTAGACAAGGACGAGGGTCGTAACTCGTACATCGAGTACTCTCTGTCTTCACCTGACTCCATGTTCTCGCTGGGGCCGGTGGACGGTCTGCTGCGCGTCGCGGGGAGGCTGGACAGAGAGACCAGGGCTAACTACAGTCTCGAGGTGACGGCAAGGGACCGAGGGGACCCGCCCAGAGTCGCAAGGGACACCATCTTTGTCTTCGTACTCGACGAGAACGATAACAGTCCTGTGTTCGATCCCAAACAGTACAGCGCCTCGGTCGCCGAGAATGCTAGCATCGGAGCCAGTGTGCTGCAGGTAACCTCTTCTACTAGTGTGTTGGTGTTATGGCCTTTTTTAGAATGTTGCTTGATTCATTTCATTCATCACTCAATCTCAATATGACTGCTGTAAAAATGGTAAGAGTATTAATTGGATGAGCAAAGCGAAGACATCAATTTCACACCCCGAGAAGAATAGCTCGGGTGTTTTTTTTTTGTATTTTTGTCTGTTTGTTTGCTCTCTACTGGGCAAACAGCGTATGTGATCTTGAGGAAATTTGGAGGGGACCTTTGAAATCTTTGAACTTAGATCTGCCAATTTTTTTGGATATAATCCAAGAAATATTTCTCATGAATATCTCACTTTTACGATTTTTACGATTTTTGGTGCAATATTTTCGTGATATTTGGGCCGATTTTGACCAACAGATGGGGCTACAACGTTCATATTTTACATGGACATTGAGGTAATGGTGATGTAGTGTCTTTTGAAAGAAAAAGTTAGACAGAAGTCATAGAAATAAAGGTTTTAATATTCCGGTAAGCCTTTTACAGGTGTACAATTAACAAGTAACTATAGAAACTTGACAATTATCACCTACAATGCGTACAAAACTCAAGTCTTTGGACCTCGAGATATTTTACATTCTTTTGTTAAGTGGTATTACGGTCAAAAAAAGAAAGTAAATAAAGCAATTAATACTAATTAATAAAAATTATTTTAATCAACATAAATAATTTTGCAATGGAACTTGAAAAAGTAATGAGATCCCACTCATACTAAAAACTTAGTAATCATTGGACAGAAATATTCAACTAAAAAAGCTCATCCATCAACCCGATTGTATAAAGCGTTCGTGAAGCGCCCTAGTATTAATAAAATGCATAAATATCATTTTCTTAATCCACCAATGCCTGTAAATAAAATATTATGGTCACTGTCACCCTGCTATTTTCTTGTAATTAATTATGGTTTAAATGAAGACAGTTATTTTTCTCTTTTAAATAATTGGTACTGGCTTAATATGTACCACAGTACTAAAACACAGTACATTTTAATAAGATAGTTTGAGTTATAGTCTTTTTAAAGACATTTTGGTGTTAAATGTTCAAACAATGTATGACACCAACTTACAGTGTCGGCTCGTGGGGGGGTGCTGCAATGCTGCAGCCCCCCCCCCCCCCCCCCCGGCAATTTGATCCATAATTTGAATGTTATTAATGCATCGCCACCAATCACGTTTTGTAAAACAAATAGTGTCATTTATTGTGCAAAATATGTTTCCAAAAATAATATTTCCAGTAAATATTCTTATGAGTATGATCACAATTGAATTTGCACGTTTTTTAGCGCCGCTTGCGTCAGGTACTCTGTAGCCGGTGATACTGTGGTCTGCAGGTTTTGCAGTCCTTACCGTAGAGTCTAAGCGAGGTTAGAGCGGGAGTGCGGGGTCGTAATGTTGGGAGGGGTTGTAGGGGAAATACTGCTGCTTGGGTCTGCACTGTCTGCAGTCTATGTTCCCGCAACATGTACGCTCACCCACTCATTCAATGTGTTCAGTGGCAATGCTGGCGAACTAGTGGGCTATCTTATGATTAGTCTTGTATTTATTTGCGATTATGAACAAATCCCCTAATGTAACCAAGATAAATTTCAGTGCAAATACTGATAATCTTTAAAGCAGCATTCATTTGATACTTTATTGTTGAAAGATTTAAATGAATATGGAAATCAAATGGACCACCAGAAATTTTGCAATAATTACAATTAATCACCAGTCACCACAAACGTTATAAAAAACGTGCCGAAAACACTAAAAATACTCCAATCACACTAAGAATATAAAAAATCCGTGGCTGTGCGCCCTGCCCCATTGTACAAAAAAGCATTTACTTTACCTGGGAACGAGCGTAATCCCATTTAAATTATTTTTTAATCAATCTACTCCCCTCACTTTAAACAGTCACGAGCCGCCACTGCCAACTTATCAATTTTCACTCCAGCAATTGAAAATAGTAACACAAGTTTACATGTTGAAGTGGTGGGAAAGGTACAGAAGGTTGACAACTTATCTTAAAAACATTCGGTTTGTCGCACATAGACGCAAATGGATGAACTCCTGTAACGTTACCCTATTTAGTTCATGCATACATATTATAACTCATTCATAATCATAGTATCCTCCTTGCTGGTAGTTACCTACCAATAAAAAAATCTATATTTGATAAAGGCTTACTAGTACAGAATTTACAGAGGGAGAAAAACGGGTTAACCGTTATCTGTTACCATTATCTGGCAAATATAGTTAAACTATAACATTTTTAAGCTAGGTCCCATAAGCAAAAAAACTACCATAAGTTACATGGTGACCTTTATATCCAGTGATCTTGTAGGATTCTGATAAGATTGAAATATTAGCCATTCTTGATAGATGGTGGATTATTGGTTATCTTTCTGTATATATATGCACTACATTTAATTTTTCACATTAATGCTTGTTTGAGTGTACTGTATATTTATGCACAATTTGAAGACGGATTTTTTTTGTAATGGGTCACTTTAGATTAATGTGCTATGCTCAAATGTCTAAGCTGGTTTTTGCCTAATTTAGGAAATACTATGCCAAAAACTCAATTTTCAGCAATTTAAAGACAAAAACTTAAATACATTTCATTGGTATTATTTTACTTTTTGTAAAATTTAAATTTTGGGGACTATAACTTATTTAAAATCACAGTTGCCATACCACTGATTTACTGCCATTAATACATAATATTTTCAGTATGTGTGCTAACTTGTATTTGAATGTGACTGTTCCAGGTGTCGGCAACGGACGTCGACGAAGCCTCTAATGGCCGCGTCCGTTATGCTATCTCCGCGGGCGACGATAACAGAGACTTCTCTATCAGTGAAGACACCGGTGTAGTGCGCGTTGCTAAAAACTTAAATTTCGAACGAAAAAGTCGTTACTTGTTGACAGTGCGCGCCGAAGATTGTGCAGGAGACGCGAGTCCCGGTACTGAAGATGCTGTTCGATTTGATACGGCTTCGATAACCATATCGGTCGCCGACATCAACGATAACCCCCCGACGTTCCTCGACTCTCCGTATCTTGCATACGTGATGGAGAATGTTGTGCCCGATCCGGTGATCACTGTCCGAGCTCACGATGCAGACGCGCCACCCTACAATGGACAAGTCAGGTACTTCTTGAAGGAAGGGGATGCTGACCTCTTCCGAATCAACGCTTCCACCGGCGAGATATCATTACTCCGCGCCCTTGACCGAGAGCAGCAACAGGAATACATCCTGACTCTCGTCGCAATGGACACTGGTAAGTGGGATTTTTTTGATATTTTTCTTTGTTTTTAAGTTATTTATTTATTCAATAATACACGTTATAACTAGAGCCCCGTGAAATTCGCGACTGACCATAAAATTCATTTCACAAAATGAACATGAATTGATTAAATCTGAACCAGATAATCCATGGTCTTGTTATCCTTCTCATTAGCCTCATGACCAAATATCTTGCCAGCTCAAAGCTTCCCTATGTGCACCAGTCACTTTTCTGTCCGCCTATCCATCTTTGTGTGTGCATTTGTCACATATCACTATAAAAACCAAACATGTTTGACATGCGTAAAATTTTTGTTGATGACATTGTACAAAAAAAGGATACCTAAAACCTAATACAGAATGCTTTTCGTCACTCAAAGTGTGTATCTCAAGATAAGAACATGAACCTGACACCTCCACCAATAGAGATCTGAACACTGCAAGAACACAGTCTTCCTGTTCAAAAGTTTGCTTCATTATCAGGTTGTTTATGTGTTTTAATATTTGGATGCTGATCTTTTCCACGGGTTTCAAATAGTACTAAACTAAACATTAAACAACAATTTAAACATTTCTTTGCTTTCTTTCTTTTCCTCTATTTTTATATTTGGTTCATAAATTAATTCATTTAATATCCATTTTGAATTTGTTACCAAAACGTTTTGTGTTATTAATACATTGTTGTTGTAATATTACTATTTCAAACTTTACTAACTTTACTTCATCGTTGTGTCTGCATTAAATGTAATACGATTTATTTAGTTGTCCTCCTTTGTAAATCAGTTTTAAACTGAATTCCTTGCAAAGTTAACAAATTAATGTAGGCCTAGTAACTATGTCGGTAAACAAGCACGGGTACGGGAGTACCCAAAAGAGGGAGGAGCGATGCTACTCAATTAACAAATCGTCAAAGAAGAAAACAAAAATAAGACCGGGCCTAATACGTTTCTTTCCTGCTTTCAAATCTCGTAGTTGGTGACTGTGCCGAGTATAAAGACTGAAGAGGTACACAAAAATAAAAATACATTCTATCTGGACAGTAAATTCTTGTTGTTGGTGGAGGTGCCGGGTCGACGATATGTCAAGTTTGGGTGACGCTAGCCCCGCCCTCTGTTCCTCAGGGTCACCAAAACACTGTATCATCTTTTCAAGGGTAATGTCAACAAAAACATCGCATGTAAATCGAATGCTGTGTTCGGCTTTTATCTTGAGACGTTAGATGCACGGATGGACAGAAAGTGATGCTTACAGGGGCGCTTTGCTCCTTAAAAAGTAACATCTTAAGTTTAGGTTGCTTCGCGAACGCTTCTTCCAGTCGCGTTGATGGATGAGCGTTTATGGTTGATTATTTTTGTCCAATGATTAGTGTGTCGTCATTGTCATTGTCGTCATTATCATGACAAGAGCAAGAGTAAACCATGTCTGCCTTCAACAATGCGAGGCGACGACTGCGAGTCCGAAAGACAGAGACCGGACACGCGCCTCGTTGTGCCAGCCGCGAAAAGGTGCAAGGCGGCGAGGTCATATTGACCAATCGTTGACCCTAAAAGTACGATTGTCCTCAAAATCATAACATATCTAAGTTCAGTGAAAGTTTTGTAAAATCGGAATAACCGTTTGCGCAGAACGGGCCAGATATCACAAAAACATTGCATTAAAAATAAAAATAATCGAAAAAGTACGATATGAATGAGAAATATTTTTTTGATTAGGCCCTATACCCAAAAACTTGACAGATCAAAGTTCAGAGATTTCTATGGTCCCCTGAAAATTTCATCAAGATCGCGTATGCCTTTGCCCGGTCGAGTGCGAACAAAAAGGCAAAAAATCACCTAAGCTATTTTTCTCAAGAGTAAGTGAAATTGAAGTCTTCGGTGCGCTCATCCAAATATCCGATACTCACAATCCGTATTGCTTACTTCGATTCACAAATTTATTAAATTGTTGATTGATTGGATAATGGATATTGCTTAAACGTCTCATATTAATGCACTAAGGCTATTCGAGACAATGAGTGGTTGGTTATAGATGAAGATGAAGTATGAATAGAAGGGTGGAGGGGAAATCCGGTACCGGCACGTAGCCTACTGCTTTCGAAAAGTACCAAGGGGACCAACGGCTTTACATCCCATCCAAAAGGACGGTTTAACCTTGACAGTCATAGGGTATAGGTTCCTCCACTAACTCGGACTGCCCAGCAGATGTCGAGGAGAACGAAGCCGTTACACTAGCTCTCGAATACTCTATCTGCTCTTACCAGTGGTATATACGTGTGTCTCAGGGCAGAGCATTCACCCACTCTCCCCCTGACCACGCCCGAAGGTTGCTTAACTTCTGTGTTCGAGTGGGAACCGGCTAAACGACTTCGGCTAAACCACTGGTTACAATAACTCGTATATATGATGAACTTGCACTTTGTTCCAGGCAAATTGGACACTTTCACCTTGTTTCAGTGTCGACATGCCCAATCACTTAATTTTCAGGCTAGGATTGAGCATAGCCAGTAATCTTTTAATGATCCTTAAAATAAGGAATCCAATATTTCTTCCATTATACCTGTCTGTGTAACCGTGCTCGAAATTGGGAATTTTGGGCAGCAGCTCTTCGGAGTTTTGTCTAATAAAAATCTTGAAAAAATACGACAAAACGTAAGCACCCTATACTCATTATACCGAACCCAAAAATAATCACTTTCCCGAGGTGTATTATTTTCAATTCTAGTTTTCGTTGTTTCCTTTAGGCAACGATTGCACATTGTTTTACATGTGTTCCTTGCTCTCTGAATTGCACATTGTCTTGCATGTGTTCCTTGCTCTCTCAATGTAACGATCGCGATGATAGAAACTCGATACCAAGAATTGGATTGCACAAGCAAGACGCACTCTCAACACTTCATTCGACTTCAAATGTTTGCCACTCTCATGTGGATGGGCTCTATTTATTTTATTTTTAATTGTAAAGGAGTTATTTTCTGTCCCTCTTCGTGTGACTAAAGCTATAGGGTGCTACAGAGGTTGGGAGAAGGGTTGCCAAATGTCAATTCTAAAAAATCGGGACAGGGACATGGGCTTAATTTTGATTTTCATATCCACATATTCAGTGGCGTAGGAACCGGCCGGGGGGTGGGGGGCTCAAAACTAACGTGAGTTAAATATTAATCCCTGAATTTCCGTATAGTAAATATACACATACACTTATACAATTTGAGTTTTGACAGTCATCTTGGTAAAACGAATAATATGTTTGCCTGTAAGCTTCGTCATCACATTAAATTTAAGTTGAAATCTACTAAAATGGGCCACATCTCGTTCATTTTTTTAAAAAAGTTTTTAGATCGCAGATAGTTGCGTAAAACATCGTTTACAGAGTCCGAGTGTAGTTAAAACATAACGAAATAACTGTAGTAAGGTGAAAAAAATTTCGCCTTCGGCGTAAGGGCCTCCGGCGGCTGGGGCTTTACCCCAGACACCAGCTCCCGCCCACAAAATCTGCTAATGAATTTGCCGCCCCCCCCCCCCCCAAACTTTCAGAACGTTCCTATGCACCTGCACATATTTTCACTTTTTCTACCCTGATTAGGCTGTACTAATAATTACTTACATTCAGACTAGCATCACGTAATTTCTTTGCTGATCGTAGACTTGCAAATGGTTACTGGTACACTTCTAAGTAAATACACAAATGAATAGTCTAAGAGAGATAATGGTTTATTGTAAAAAAAGTTGTAATTTTGCTTGTAAAAAGGTAAATTTGTGTTGTAATTTTATTATTCGTTACAATATTTAAAATAAAATCGGGCAACATGATTGTGTCCTGACACAAAACCAATCGGGACGCGGGACACAACACAACATCTAAAATCGGGACGATCCCGATTTTATCAGGACGTCTGTCAACCCTATAGTTGGGAGGGAATTAAGTTGATAGGACTGAGGAAAACCGGAAGATGCTCCACTCCAGCCATCTTGAGCTTGCTTGAAACCGAGACGTTTGTTATCTCACACCTCACTTTCAGTTTCTCACGCTCGATCGCTACTGTCTTACGAATAAAGTAATGAAAATAGATAAATAAATTAAAGTGTTAATACACATTACAGTTATTGACAGAAGGTAACGAGTTCACTAGCTACTTGTTTCTCGAACCATTAATTGACTGTGAGAGAGAAGAGAAATACAAGTATTCAGTTGTTCCCACTCAGGCTTATCTATACACGCAACATTGCTCATTAACCAGCTGCAGTAAGAGTGGATTACTATTTATAATATAATGTAGTCTAATGTTGCAGCACCCATATAATGTTAATTGATAGATTAGCTAACACGTAAGACGTAATTCTGACCGAAGATTTTCTCCAAGATTTGCCTTAGTCAAAATCAAATGCTTGTATTGAGAGTTAGTGAAGGGTTATCTGTTCCCAACTATCATCCCACACTATAACTACAGGCACCTTTTGGGGAGCAGGTTATTTACCACGAAAAATTATGTTGTGTACCCAAAGGATGATTTTCGGTATCGGGTACCCTAGCTAAAGAACGTCTCGTTAATATTTATCACCGATTAGGTACAGTTTATGTGTTCCAGATAGATTGAATCAACAACACAAATTGCCATTCACGCAATCCACTTATCTTGAATGGTTTGTGCAAGACGAAGCGGGCACTGGCAGGGCAGCCGCCCACGTTCGTCGGTACCACAGGGTTCGGACCTGTCCCCATTGTGGTTTATGACAACTGGGTGGGGAAGTGATGCTCTTGGAAACGTAAAAGAGGAATAATTCTCTTTGGAAGTAGTCTTGAGTGTAGTAACCACGCCTACACATTCCACTCGAAGAGAGTATGTGTGATACTACTCGTCACAAAAACATTTGCATATCCGCTGGTAACTTGTCTGTCAGAGCATGTGCCGTGTGCTTGGTGTCAGCAACACTGCCGTGCAGTCTAGACCCGCCGTCATGTCAGCAACACTGCCGTGCAGTCTAGACCCGCCGTCATGTCAGCAACACTGCCGCGCAGACTAGACCCGCCGTCATGTCAGCAACACTGCCGTGCAGACTACACCAGGCGGGGTTTCAGCAACACTGCCGTGCAGACTACACCAGGCGGGGTGTCAGCAACACTGCCGTGCAGTGCAACCACACAAGGCTAGGAGATTAGTTACGCGCTTATAATATGGATGGGTCCCACCTCGCTAGAAACGAAGCTGTTGTTGCTATTGTTATTGGTTCGGGACATGTTTTGCTTGAATAGCGTTCATGAAATGAATTTCCCGTAACTGATCGCAGTAAGTTGGCTGTCAATGCCCTCCTCCCGTCCGCCGCCTAGAGTTACTAGGTAGGTATCTGTCAAATAGCTCATTCTTTCTGTCTTGCGGAGTACAAGGACAAAGACGGCGATCATGGCACTACCTTGCGTCGGGCTCGAGACTCCTCCCCACTCATCTCCGCTATTATCACGCGTTACCACGTGTCACACCTCTCCGACACGTGTTGGAAGCCTAGTGGTCGGTAGTCCAAACACGATGTCCAAGCACGTCTGATACAACAAAATTTCGTAATATGTGAAACCTGAGATAATCTTTTTGGTTGGATGACTTTTAGAGGTAGGCCAACATCACGGTATTATAATTTTGTTAAGGTTTGTCGATCAGTATAGAATTACTTTACTAGTCGACCAATCGCCTTCAGTTTGGAACATACATGGTGTAAACAAAGAGTACGAGCTCCTGATTCTCTTCTGGACGGTGCAACCATCCAAATCCGACAACACCCTACAAACTATCCGATTACAACGTCCAGTGGCGTACGCAGGAATATATTTCGGGGGAGAGCTTGAACCGACGACTCAATGGGAGGGTGGGGGGTAACCCCCCCCCCACACACACATACACAATAGAGCCTCAGGCATTTTTTTTTGTAAAGTACATATTTTTTAAATGGTTTTATGTTTTAGAAGACGTCAAGGGGCTTTGGGATTTTTTAAATGGTTTTATGTTTTAGAAGATGTCAAGGGGCTTTGGGCTGCGTAAACCTAGATGATTTGCAGAATATGTTAGTAAAGCTGGGATTTCGGGGGGAGGGCAAGCCCTCCCTAGCCCCCCTGGAAACGTCACTAACGACATCGATCCTATATTATATTACCCAACCGAATACAACGTCCACCTTACAACCTTTTTAAAAACAACATCACCTTACAGAGCATCCGAACCAATATAACATCCACAATACATATACTAAACCCAATCCCCCCCCCCTCACCACCCATAATCAATATTATCCTAAAATATTTACTACACACCAAACAACGTCCACTACACACTTCATCCATAAAACAACGTCACCACAACATCCACTTAAAAATCCACACTAACACTACAACACCCAACCCCCCCCCCTTCCACCACCCATTAAATTCGAATACTTAATCCACCCTACAATCCATTTGACTACAACACTACAACATCCCACTCACAAGTCCACAACCCACACTTACAATCCATCTGACTACAACATCCACCCACAGCCCACTTACAACAGCCATTTGACAAACAACATCAACCCAACAACCCACTTAAGCAATCCATCTGACTAACAACACTACAATATCCGACCCACAGCCCACTCTACAATCCATTTGACTACAACATCAGACCCACAACCCACTATTCAGTTCACACTACAACATCCCACCCACAACCTACTCTACAATCCATCTGACTACAACATCCAACCAACAACCCACTCTTCAATCCATCTGACTACAACATCCCACCCACAACCAACTCTACAATCCATCTTGACTACAACAGAGTATTTTAGGTCTATCTAGGTAATCAATGACAAAAATATTCAAGAGATATAATTCCTATGGTTCTTGGTCTTTTGTCTTCTTTGTTCATCGGGTCTTCCGGTCCCCGCAGCCCCCGCCCAAGTATAACATGGCCTCTTGTTATAGGAACCCCACCGCTGACCGGCTCCGGCACTGTTCGTGTGATCGTACATGACGTCAACGATCACAGTCCAGAGTTTGAGCGGCAATCGTACAACGGTGACGTGTCTGAAAACCTTCCACCCGGCGCCATAGTTCTGCAACCGCGCTGTACTGACAAGGACATCGACCTTAATGCAAAGATCAGGTTAGTTATCATTCTTGTTTCTGCTTACCTATGCATTTATTTTTAAAATTAACATTTCAATGATTAATTATTAGTATACTACAATATGCACAGCATATAAACAAAATTTCTGTATGTGATATCCGTAAAATGATAACACGATGGGCCTACACCCCTAAAGCACTTGATAGTCAAATTGAGAAATTTGGTTGGTCCAATACAATTCAAATTATTTATTGTAAAATCACTAATATTAAACAATGGGAATGCTAATTTTAAAAAAGTTCAATAATAGAAAAAGAACGAGTAGGCAATTATTATGTAAAATAAAAACATAAATATACTATGTAAAATAATAATAAAGAATGCATCAATAGACTGAAATAAACAAACAAGAAATAGATACACTGATATTAAATTGACACACAAATTAAATGCTTTCAAATTAGGTATGTGTTCTTATGAAGAAGACGGGAGGGGTATATTTTATATTCCAAATATTTTCTTAATCCTTGTCTCTAGATTACTTTTCGGGAGAAGTGCAAACTCAATATGTTGTCCACTCTGTTCAGGTTCAGCCTACTGGGTGAAAGCGTCGAGCGCTTCGTAGTTGATGCAGATAGCGGAGTGGTGACAACGGCAATCTCCCTCGATCGCGAGGAAGTCGGAATGTACCACCTCACTTTGATCGCACAAGATTCGAGCCCCACAGAACCCAGAGCCTCGGTCGTCAACCTCACGGTTCGCGTCCTAGACGTCAATGATAATTCTCCTGTGTTCAACAGCGAACGATATGTTGTCAATGTTCCTGACACTACTAGCGCAGGTAAGCAATCATTAGCCTATGTATGAAATTTAGTGATAGGATGAACTATTCTAGCTCCTACGAAAGAATGCTGATGCTTTGTAGTGGTGGGGGTAGTATGAATGCACAGTTAAAGTAATGTGACCTTTGTGTAAGAAAGATAAATTTATTTTACCAACACAAGCAAAACTTATCTGTGCCATATCACAAGAGTTCCTCTGTGTGCTAGATCCACGCTGAGCTAGCGTGAATAGAGTGAACAAAGTTGTTATGTTGGGAATACAATTTCGAGCTATCTGTATTCTTTCGTTGAAACTACTAGTAGATGGTATTCCTCTGGTATTCATAGATGTTAGGTTTAGGTGCCAATACAATGGATTTTTTAGATGAAGTTTGAAAATAGCCTTGTGATTTCTCACTTGCTTGATGGCACTCCCATCATTAAAAAATCTAGAAAAACTTTTGAATGCTGGAGTCTTTCGTTCCAAGACTGATTGTCATGGTAGTGAACCAAAGCTTGGATTGTATTTCTATGGATTTCTCGGATTGTGTTATTTTATTGTGATATAATTGAGAGCAACAATTGAGTATTTTTATTTCTACTATTTTTAGTAGGCCTACTGTCTGCTTTCCACTACCTACTTTTCTAGGTGTCATATATTGACCTACTGCTTTTAACATACTTTGATCGATTTTTATCTTAGAACAGCAGTTTAATCTGGAAACCTTTCAATATTTGTATCGTATTTTTAACCAGGTTCCTTTCCTGACTAGAAACTTGTAACTTGCATTAAAAAATCATTGCCAAATATTCATTGTTGACTTGTATTTCCAGGTCATTTTGTATTTGGTGCGAAGGCAGTTGATGCGGACACAGGAGCCAACAGCAGAGTGGCATTCTCTCTCGAAGGACCAGACGCTGCTCTGTTCTTGGTCGAACCATTGACAGGAGTCATCAAAGCCAAAGATCAGTTGAAGAAGCAAGGAGCCGACCGAGAGTTCCGGCTCAACATCTTGGCTAAAGATGGCGGAGCGATCCCTCGTACTGCAACTGCAGAATTGGTAGTGAGTCTTGGGCCGGCGCATCTCTTCCCCACGATAGCACCACTCAAAGGTATTCATTGGTAGCATACATTTACCTACAAACTTGTGTCTTAAACCACAAGGAGCAAATATGAAATTATGTTTTGTTTTTGTTTAGATCCTACTTTTGCTCTGGCAGAGGATGTGGGAGGTGGTCGTGTGATAACAACACTGAGTGCCACGTCCCCCAAGACCGGTCCGGCGGGGGTGGTGCAGTACGCCATCGCGGGAGGCAACATCGGAGATGCGCTCCGCATGGACCCCACGTCTGGCCAAGTGCTGGTCGCGGGGGGCGGCTTGGACTACGAGACGGCACCTCAGTATGTGGTCTGGGTCGAGGCCAGGGATTCCGACCAACCCCCTCTCAGGAGCGTCCTGCAGATCATCATCAACGTGACCGATGCTAACGACAATGCCCCCGTCATGGAGCGAGTGCTCTACAACGCCACTATCCTTGAAGAGGAGGCTCCTCCGCAGAAGATTGTTACGGTCCGAGCTACCGATGCAGACGCCGGTCTCAACGGCCAGGTCACCTACAGACTGGTTGACGACCACGAGGGCTCGTTTGAGGTCGACGCCGAGTCTGGAGAGATATTCACAACAGTGCGCTTGGATCGCGAAACCCTCGCTGGCTACCAGCTGGCAGTGGAAGCGATAGATCGTGGGGTGAAGGCTCTCACGGGCACTGCAACTGTGCTGGTGACGGTTCTCGACAAGAACGACAACCCTCCGAGGTTTTCTCGACTCTTCAGTGTCAATGTCACGGAGAATGCCGAGCCGGGTGCGTTTGTTATTCGGGTGACTAGCTCAGACTTGGATGTCGGGGACAATGCCAATGCCACTTATAGTTTCACGGAAAACCCAGGAGAAAAGTTTGCAATCGATCCCATTGGTGGTAACGTGACAGTCGTGGGACCTTTGGATCGAGAGTCTCAGGACGAGTATTTATTGAAAGTCGCTGCAGTGGATGGCGCCTGGCGAGCTGAAACACCATTAACAATCACCATACAAGATCAAAACGATAATGCACCAGAATTTGAGCACTCTTATTACAGTTTCAATTTCCCTGAACTCCAGCGCTCGGTAGTTTTTGTTGGGCAAGTTGCCGCTTCAGACCGAGACAAACAAGGGCCCAACTCTGTTATTTCTTACGCTTTGAAGCACCCATCCGGTCTATTCACTGTCGATCCGGCCAGCGGAGAACTGTTCTCAAAGCGTAGCCTCCGATACAAGCACACAGCCTTAGAGGGCTCACCAGAAAATCAATATGTTTTAACTGTGACCGCAACCGACAACGGCAAACCTCCCATGTCTTCCGAGAGTCTGATCACTGTCAATGTGGTGGATGCAAACAACAATGCTCCACACTTCTTACAGCGTGAGTACTTCACTCCAGTACCCGAAGGAGCCAGCATTGGTCAGCCAATAGTTCAAGTCACTGCCATTGACGAGGCGGATTTCGGTGTGAATGCCGAGATCGAATACGTTAAAATGACAGGTAATGGATCCGAACTATTTTCTGTAGACAAAGTGACGGGCTGGATTTCGGTCATTCGTCCCTTGGCTGGTCGCCTTCTTCAGAGATATAGCCTGCTGGTGCGTGCAATCGACAGGGGTGTGCCTCCCCAGCAAGATCAAGTCGGTGTGACGTTGATTGTTACGGGAGAGAACTGCCACAACCCAGTTTTCACAGCACTAAGCTACCAAGTATTAGTCCCTGAAAACGCGCTCCCAGGTGCCACTATCCTCACTGTGTTAGCTACGGATGGTGACGAAGGCCCCAACGGAATGGTGCGCTACTCAATATCTGGAGGGAACGAACGTGAACAATTCTCGGTCGATCAAACGACGGGTGCTGTAACGATAAGCGACCTTTGGACTACGACACCATACAGGAGTACAGACTGAACATCACAGCCAGGGATATTGGCTATGAACCCCGCTTTGCCATGGCTACTCTGACAGTAACGCTTACTGACATCAATGACAATGCACCCACATTTAATCAAACTGAATACAAAGCAATGCTGCCAGAAAATTCACTACCTAAGTCATTTGTTTTTCGTGTTAAAGCTGAAGATATAGATTCGGCCAAGAATGCCATCATTCAGTATTCCATCGTTGGTGGTAGTGGTCGAGATTCTTTCAGTATCGAACCTAAAACCGGAATAATCAACTCCAAGGTTAGTTTTGATTACGAGGAAAAGAATAGCTACACACTGGATATCTTGGCTGCAAATCCTGATTCGGCTATGGTTGGCTCGACGAAGGTTTCAATTCACATTACTGGGAAAAACGAGTTTTATCCACGTTTCATTCAACCAGTCTTTCACTTTGACGTGTCAGAATCCGCTGAAGTGGGAACCGCGATCGGAACGATTCAGGCAACCGACCAAGACGCTGGTCAGGATGGTGTTGTCTACTACCTCTTTGTAGGGTCGTCCAACGACCGGGGTTTTGGTATCGGTGTGGACACCGGGATCATCAAAGTATCCAGAAGACTCGATCGAGAGACACAAAATCGTGTTGTGTTGACCGTAATGGCAAAAAACACGGGAGGAATTCGCGGAAACGACACAGATGAAGCCCAAGTGATAGTTTCAATACAAGACGGTAATGATCCGCCAGAATTTCTTCAATCATTGTATGAAGCAGAAATTTCAGAAGGTGCACCAGTTGGAAGTAAAGTGGTAACGGTAAAGGCCCTCGATAAAGATGTCCGTCCACAGAATAACCAATTTACATATTCTGTGATCGGAGGAAATGTTGGCCATGCTTTTAAAGTGGACCCCCAGACGGGAGATGTGGAAACTACTCTACACTTGGATCGGGAGACCGTCCAAGCCTACACGTTGACAATCGGAGCCCTCGATGTCGGCGTGCCCCCTCAAACTGGAACCACAATCGTACGCATCACTGTTCAAGATTTAAATGACAATGGCCCTGTGTTCGATCCACCAAATGTGGTGGGTTATGTTACGGAAAACGAGCCTCCGAATACTAGTGTGATAACATTGAGTGCTACAGACCCCGACTTGTCACCTAATGGAGCTCCGTTTGCCTACTATTTGATTGGAGGCAGACACAAGGATATGGTTACTATCGAGAGGCACACTGGAGTCGTGAAAACTACTCGCTCCATAGATCGGGAGGTGACACCAAAACTTGATCTACTGGTAAGATTTTCATGGTTTATGTTAAAATATGCATGCAATTCAAATGTTAGGCTATACAAGATGGTATATTATATTAATTATCAAAACAAACTAGAAATTGTAGATAAATTCATCAGCATCAAATGGGACACAGATAATTATACTATATTTGCAACTACGTACATAATAATGTACTTGGAACGGCATTGGAGGTTCTATGGACTCCAGGCCATTTATATAATAATAATAAATAATAATAATAATAATAATAATAATAATAATAATAATAATAATAATAATAATAATAATAAAATAATTTTCTGGATAAAATATTTTGAACAGGATCCATGTTTCTTTTTGTTTTTTTAACTTGCCTGTCCAAATTTGAGGTGACTAATTTCCTTCATCAACTTCCAACCAACGCCGTGTAAACAAGAAAAAATATTCTTTGGTTGCTACTCATATACAGCTAACATTGTGTAGGAGATTATTCTTTCCACTGGATCATTGAATTTTTTAGTTTATAAAATACTTTTTGTGAGTCAATAGGGAGTAACAACAAATAGTGTTACATAAATATATGTTCGAAGAGGGTGAAGAGCTCAATGTGTTTGTGCATCTGTTGACTACTGTGTTGTTGCAGGTGGAGGTTGAGGATGGCGGAGAACCCCGCATGAAGTCCCAGCATTCTGTCACCATAGTGGTGCTGGATCAGAACGACAGTCCGTCTACCCCTCGTGCAGTCCACCTGTTGGTCCACACGTTCGGGGAGTCTTTTCCTCTGGGCAAGATAGCCGACGTTCACCCCAATGATGCAGACACAACCGGAGAGTATCGTTGCCAGATTCTCAGTTCTTCCTCCGTCCGGGGCATTCTTACGATCCCCTCTTCTTGCGACCTTCACACCTCGAAAATAACGCCGGGCACCAAACATTCCCTCAGTGTTTCCGGCAATGATGGTATCCATCCGGATGTTATTTCTACAGTTACGATTGAATTTATTGCTTTTGATAACGAAACCGTCGAAAACAGTTTGACATTACGGTTTGAAAATGTGACTGCTGCAAAATTTTTAACGCATTTTTATAAAGGATTAATGGACATTTTGAAAGGCAGCTTCTCTGCAAGTGATGTACCTTATGTTTATGGCATGAATGAAGTGGATGGAGGACTAGAGTTGGCAGTGGCAGTAAAAAGTGTGCAAAGTTATCGTGGTAAGGCCAGGGTGGCGGAAGCACTTTCTAAGAAGCGTGCGTCGATACGGCAATTACTTCAGATCTCTTCCATTGTTATCGGTTATTCTCCCTGTCAAAGACTTACGTGTGAGAATGGTGGAATATGCAGCGAAGGAATTAAAGTCTATGAAGAAACGCGAATAACTGATAGTCGGACTGTTGTTTTCACCAGCCCATTAGTTCGACACGATTTTTCGTGTAAGTGCTCGGATGGTTTTACCGGGAAAAGATGTGAAAAGCGTCAAGATCCGTGTTCACCGAACCCCTGCCAAGCAGGAGGCACATGTAGGCGCCAAGGCTTCGACTTCACATGCGTGTGCAGTCCTTCCAGGGAAGGTCGCGTTTGTGAACTAGAGCGAGGTGATGTTTGTGCTGGTAACCCGTGCACAAATGGTGGATCTTGTCGAGAAAGTCCGGATGGTTCTAGTTTCTTCTGTCTCTGTCGCCCGGGTTACCGTGGCAATCGCTGCGAGACGGCTGCCGATTCCTGTCGTCCAAACCCGTGCCTCTTCGGAGGCTTATGTGTTGCTTTAAAACCGGGCTACGAGTGTAGTTGTCCGGAGGCTCGCTACGGCCGGCATTGCGAGAAGTCTACTTTCGGTTTCAACGAACTCTCGTACATGACTTTCCCTCCCCTCGACGCGGGCACCAACGATATTTCCATAGTGTTTGCCACGACCAAACCGGACTCATTATTGGTCTATAATTTCGGTGCTCCAATGGGAGGCCGCTCGGACTTTGTCTCGCTAGAATTGATCGGAGGGCATGCAACATTTTCCTATGGTGGTGCAATAACAGCAATCACTTCCATTTCACTTTCCGGCAAGACACTTTCCGACGGAGAATGGCACAAAGTTACTGCCACCCGAAACGGCCGCGTAGTATCCCTTTCCGTGGCATCTTGTCTAGAGAATGAAGATGTTTGCCACGAATGTAAACCCGGCGACAGAACGTGCTATGCCGACTACGTGGGTCCTGCCGGTACTCTCAACTTCAACAATAATCCCATGTACGTGGGAGGGCTGACGAGCGCCGACCCCATCTTAGAGAGACCCGGACAGGTTCATTCTGATGACTTTGTGGGATGCGTGCACAGCGTGTCCGTCAACGGCAGAGCCCTAAACCTGAGCAACCCCATCCGATCTCGTGACATCGAACCCACGTGCAATCGCTATCGAAACCCTTGCTTGGAGGACGCTTGTGGCTCACACTCGTGTCTAGACCGGTGGCGCACCCAGAGCTGCCGCTGTGATAACCTGATCGCTCCGAACTGCCGAGAAGCGCTGGAACCGGTCTCCATCAGTGAAGGGGGTTACTTGGAGTTCAAGGTGTCTGAGAAACACAGACGAATGCAACTACTCGAAGCGTTGTATGGTGGAAACACTCTTTGGCAGAAGACAAGAACTAAGAGACATGTTAATCTGCCCAAGAGTCTTGGACTCCTGTTTCGAACTGTGCGGCCTGACGGAATATTGCTCTATTCTGCAACCAACAAGGACTTCACATCCGTTCAGGTATTTTGAAAATTTATTTCTTTAAATCAATTAATATTAGTGGTGCTATGAAGTACTAATTCATTCATTGGTTGTGTGGGTTTGTTGGCTACATGGAATCTAACCCTTCACTAGAATATAATTCAGGACCGGCAACCATCGTACCAAACGTCATAAATAAAACATTATCTGATTTTAAAACATATTCCCTTGTAAAAGTCGGTATTATATGGGGATATTAGTGTAAGTTTTGTTATTCCCATTGACACTTTTACATCCCTCCAGTTTCATGGAAGCTATACCTCCATCTTGCATGATTTTATGTACCATTACCCAAGTGAGGATAATCATTCTTATGTATGAAATGAGTTGTAAGCCAGGTTGCAAATTGATGACCCCCCCCCCCCCCTCTGGTAATTTCATCCCTGGCTCTGTTTTACTGAAAGGTGTTCCCACTGGGGATGGCTAAATCCCCACTTCTGGATACTACCCATCTCATCTCGTATCAAGCGACTTTATCTCGTAAAATTACAAAATTAATTTACATAATAGGTTAAAATTTCCCAAAAAAGTTAGTGAAAGGTTAAAATATGAGAATAAATAATCTTAATAACTAGTTCTTTTAATCTAACTTTCAAAATAATACCTCAGATCGCTTCTAAGGCCATCTCAAGGGCAATAATACCCCAAAATATGTTTTGCCTCTGGCAGCTGGGGTTTTGCCCCACACCCCTTCAGCCCATCACGCAGATACTACTATACGTACCTACTATACTTACTATACAAGCCATCACTTCGCACCCAGGTTATAACAATCGAGAATTAACAAACCTTGATATGTCACATACATGATACTTCACAACACATGATTAATTCTACTCTGGTTGTTCCGTGTAGCTCCGCAACGGCCAGGTGATCTACACTTCACGTCTGGGCGTTGCTCGAAGTCGAGTCAACATGACAGTTGGCGAGCCAGGAAGTCTAGCCGATGGTCGATGGCACAACCTCACGTTACGATCTCACAGTAGTGGTCTGAGACTTCACCTTGATGGTCGGGGAGTTGGGGACGAGCTGGTTGTTGCTGGGGTTCACGATTTCCTAGACCCGTATCTGACGATCCTCTCCATTGGCGGAGTGAGACACAACATCGCATTGGATTCTGCTCCCAGAAGTAAGTACTGTTCTGAATGTTTTCTAAATTCATTGCTGGTTTTTATAACTATAGAAAAGAACATAATGGCAGAATGAGTAATGTGCATAAGCATATCTACCACTCAAATAAAGTTGTAGACCCTGCTTTGTTATTTATTTTGTTATAGTTTAGTACAGAGTTGCCATCAAGAAAAAGAAAAATCCTGTTTGAGCACATTAAAAATCCTTAGAAATCCTTAAATGAAACACTCAATTCCTTGAAAATCCTTTTAATGCCTAAATGTACCATTTCCGATGATATCGATATATCAAAATTTAATTGTTCTAAAAGAATTGAATTATTAAAAAAATTAAGGAGTAGGCCTATGCCTATTTTTTAATGATTTGAGACCAAATAGGGTTGATAAGGTATCACCATAAACTCATTTAACGATTTTTACGATCTCACAATCGCGTTTTATGAGCAGGCACCTCCACGATGTACCAGACAGGATTAATTTAATTTCGACTACCTGCCCGGCACCTCCACCAAAATTACTTAATTTAGCTTTTTTTGTGTAAATTATGATATTTTGATATAAAAAATATTCACACTTATTGATATCGCATTGAAATATCGATTTTTTGACCAGCCCTAGTTGAAAACAGCGTAAAACTTTTTTTATAATTTTTTTTATACATAAATTGGAATAAAAATCGTCGATTTGTTTTGCACCTTCAAAATTGGTTAAAACGGATAAAATCCATAAAAAAGTCAACCCTGGTTTAGTATGTCGACATTGTATTCATAAAATATTTTTTGATTGGTTCATTTCATTAACTAAAATCGAAAAACGTCCATGGCCATTGGCCCATTACATATTCTCATTGTAAGGATTAAAGTAACTGCTATGAATGAATTATATAGGTATTGTGTATGTGTACTGTGTACATGTTAATGGATTAAATTAAATGAATGAATAAATAAATTTACGAAATGGAATGATATAAAGCACAATGGTAAATAATGTACAACTATAGAATCTTGATAACAGTGCTTATGTGATTATAGTTGTTCTGCAGTAATTTTACTGAGACTGACTTTATCTGCAGGTGAAATTATAGCCAATCAGCAGGACACAATTCAAATGCTGATTCCTGATTAATTTAACCATTTTTTTTTCATAGTAACATAACCACTTGGCCTTCTCTTATACTCCATTACTATTATGTTGTAGGTGTACTTTGTTAGCTGAAATGGGCACTGATATCTCTACTGTTGAGAGCCCTAAAACAACACTAACTTACTAACTAACTGTTTACTGATTGTTTACATTACGAACATAGTTACCTGTATCAAAGCCGTCCGGGGTGGCATAATCGGTTAGAGGGTAGGTCCGAGGAATACAACACCAAAGGGGACTTGGGTTCGAGTCCCGCATAAGGCATGGGTTTTTTTGTAATTGTTCTTCACCCCTCATCTATCACCACTCTTCTCTTGAATGTGACAATTGCAATCATAGTGTCTAAACTGGCTGAAATGCACATAAGATTTCAAGGCCATTACACATAATTACAAAAATAAATATATGTACCTATATATATATATAGCAAGGCATACTTGCACCAGGATAAAAAGTAAATGATCAAAGCCAGAACCCAATGGCTGGCGGAAACCTGTATCACACCCATTCACCAGTTCTTATTTTATTTTTTGAGCAACTTTTGTAAAAGCCCCTTCTTATATGTTGTGTATTATTGTTCCAGGTTTTGAAGGTTGCATTGCCAACTTGACCATCAATGGAGAAGTCCAGCCTTTCAATGGCTCTGGCAGCATTTTTCCTGAAGTCGTTCAGGTGGGCAAGGTGTTACGAGGGTGTTCGGGTCCCGTGGGCGTCGGAGCAGCAACAGCACCCGATCCACTCAGCATCGGAATAACCTTGGTCATCGTCTTCTTCGTCATCCTTCTTGTGGCCATACTTGTCAGCTTTGTTGTGTTTCGCCTCCGGAGACAGAAGAAGGAGAAGGGTGGAGGCCCGGGAGGAAGTCCAACACACGGGAAACAGAACGGAGGAGCCACCCTGGTGGCCGGAAGCAACGAAGTCTCCCGCGCTCATCCGGGCGAGAGTAGCTTCCTGGGCGACAATGTGGATAGTCTCCGCGGAGGCCACCATCTTGTCGCTCCGGAGCTCATCTCCAAGAAGTATAAGGAGCGCGAGATAGTGGCAGCGGAACCCCGACCACCGCGACCCGATATCATCGAGAGAGAAGTGGTCGGCAAGTCCCTACCCTCTCGAGACGACCATCATCCTCCTCCTCCACCCGTTCAACATCACGCTCACGAGCAGGCCGACCTAGAAGTGCCCGAACACTACGACCTTGAGAATGCTAGTTCCATCGCTCCTTCAGACATAGACATTGTCTACCACTACAAGGGTTATCGCGAAGGTGGCGTACGTAAATATAAAGCAGCACCTCATTTGCCGCCTCCTGGGGCAGCTTACCATCACAAACACCAAGCGGCCCAACCAAGTGCCCAGCACAGACATTCCCCTCACCATGCCACCTCGGGCTTCCCCCCGGTGCATCCCAGGGACTCTCCGCGGCCCCCACCCCCCTCTTCTCGCGTGGAATCTCCCGCGCAGGGACCCCAGGTCCCCACCAAGCTTCTCCAGAGCACTCCGCTGGCAAGACTCAGTCCCAGTAGCGAGCTCTCTTCACAGCAGACACCGAGGATACTCACGCTACAAGACATCAGCGGGAAACCTCTCCAGTCGGCTCTATTGGCCACAACCTCGTCTTCGGGAGGTGGAGGTAAAGATGCGCTGCACAGCAACAGCGAGAGGAGCCTGAACAGTCCGGTGATGAGTCAGCTGAGTGGGCGCAGCTCTGCGAGCGGTAAGCCTGGTGCTACAGGACCCGGGGCCGTGGGGTTGACCGCAGAGGAGATCGAGAGACTCAACTCCAGACCTCGGACCTCGAGTCTGGTGTCGACCCTTGACGCTGTCTCCAGCTCTAGTGATGCCCCACGCCACCGGCTCGCCACCGTGCCGCCGCCAGCGCATCACCCTCACCTAGATAACCGCTCTTCGACCACCACGGACGAGTCTGGGAACGACTCCTTCACTTGTTCCGAGTTCGAGTACGATAACAACAATGAGAAGAGAGATACCATATTCAAGGAGAACGACAATGAAGAGAGACGTTCCGACGGCAATCCTAAACCGCCGTTACCTCCGGTCCCGTCCACGTACGACGGGTTCGATTCCTCGTTTCGCGGTTCGTTGAGCACCCTAGTTGCGTCGGACGACGACCTATCCACGCACATGGGGGCACCCTTGTACAGGCCACACAACGGCTCGACCACCGCACTTGGTTGGGACTATTTACTTAACTGGGGACCAAATTTTGAGTCCCTGGTTGGCGTGTTTAAAGATATTGCAGAGTTACCCGACTCGGTAAATGGCCGTGTGGCCAATTCGTTAAGACTCACCAACAGTGCGCCGAAGCCTTCCGAGGAATACGTGTGATGACGAAAGATTTGTCTAGTGTTTCCCTTGTATCAAGGCAAAACATTGCAATGTAATCATACAATATTACTATGTCCTCACACAACAAAACTAACGTACTTGACACGTTTCCGTACTGTATTATAATCTGTGTACAAATCTTTTAGTTTTACGTTCGTTTTATTTTTGTACTGACATTTATTATGAATGCGTGTGTTGTGCATGTGATTTTTTAGTAATTACTAAAATATTGTAGCCATATATGGTAGTGCCAAATTTGAACCATTCCACCTGTATAAAACTAATGTTGGAATATACAAACAATACTTGGAATAAATGACATGATTCTAAGTTTATAATTAGATGTCAATTGAGATTTCTTGGACCTTAGCATGCCATAAAGTCTCGTGACTTGTCTACAACTTCGGAAAAACAATCCCTAGTACTCGTGCACGTGTCCCTGTGCCTGGCATGCATCCCATGTGGGACAGTCAGGCAATTACTCTTGTACAAGCCAACTGTATTTATCATAGTTTTGTGTAAAGAATGAAGATGAGTTACTCTTGTAATTTAAAGCAGTTTTATTTACGGTTTAAGCATCCCATGTCCAAAATTATTCAACTACAGATAGTTACCTACCAACGTTTGTATCAGCTATTCCTTCAATCGCTGGAGTACTAGATCTTGCATGTCAAAGACACTTGTGAGTACTGAGGTATATTTATAGTGGGCAAATAATATTCATGGATTTGGAAGCTTTAGTTAAATTGCCAGCCTAAAAATATCACTGTCATGAACAAGTATTTAATGCTATTTGACCGCGTTTTTCTATTTCCCCAAATATGCTACCAAGTCAAAATATAATGAATGGCTTTAAAACCTGTCTCTATTAGAAAATCAAAACTTTTTTTTTAATTTTTCTGATCGGGCACATGGCAAATATAGCCTCTTCAAAATAATTTCAAACTTCAATTCGCCCAAACACACCATTCAAAGTAGGTAGTTGTGTTTTTGTGACATTAATTTTCAACTGTTTTTTTTAGAGACTGACTGAGACAACTGTCTTTTCTCTGAATTTTTTCGTTTGGCTGTATGAAAGCCAATTGTTTTTTTTTTAATCTTTTTTCACTCAGTCAGGCTGAGGAAACCAGTTGAAAATTAATGTAATAAAAACACAACTATCTACGTTGAATGGTGTGCTTGGTCGAATTGAAGTTTGAAATTAACTTGAAGTGGCGATATTAGCTGTGTGCTCGATCAGAAAAATTTGACAAATGTAGTTTTGATTTTCTAAAAGAGCCAAGATTCAAAGCCATTCACTATATTTTGACTTGGTAGCATATTTTGGAAAATATAAATACGCGGTCGAATAGCCGTAAAACAATATATTAGATATTATGTGTGATTCTTCATTTTAATCTCAGGTAAAGGGATAAACCAAACACCCCTTAACCATGTGCACTCTAAAAACAGAGTGAAAACAAGCCATGTGTTACAATATTCTCCTCCAATGGGACGGAGAAACTTTTCACACTTACCTTCTAACGTAGTAAAGAACTCTAGTTCCAATTATGGCGTCTCAAATTTTTACTCATGTCGAGGCATATTCAATGAACTCTCTTTTTAAAAGGCCACACTACCTATGTTCCTCCTTTATAAGTAGTAGCTTCTAAAAAATATCCAAAACCAAATTCCCTCAAATGCATCAACTTGTACATTCCAAAAAAAGACTAATATTCCCGTCATGAGTTCTTCCATTACCTACCCAAATTTCAGTCCTACTCTTTGTTTCTACCCAACTACACCTTATAAATCATCAAAGTCAAAACAAGCCGATGGTATTGCGGACAAAATAAAAGTAAATCATGATAATATCCCATTATTTGTCATCCCGCAAACTATCCTCGATAGTATTGACAGGATATGGACATTTAAGGCAATGTTACTGCATGTAAGGAAATCTGGTATTACACCTGTATTTAACGTCACCATTTTGTAACTGTGTCCCAACCAGGCACCACCTAATTTACTTGTACATGAAGATTTAAAAATGGCTGACATTTACAAGTTTCAACAAAGATGGCGAGAGGCCACAGTACCATCAGCTGTTTACAGTTTGATGATTGACATATGGTGTAGATAGGGTTGGAAGTCAGAACAAAGAGTATTATTCTTATATATCCCTACACTTGAATATTATTTTCCTACGATATAGCTTAGATATCACAAGAAGTATTCCTACTGATGCATCACCAGTCTAGGCTGGTAGTCAACTAATCGGACAACCTACCCTGAAGTGGAGTTTGGCAGTCAACAGAATATGACAGGTATGCGCACTCAAACATTGTCCGAGATTATAAGTTGAAAGTGCCACAGGGCATGTTTGTGATAGAATTTATAATGAACTACTTGCACGACCAAATTATTCTGACCTCAATTTTCTGCCTGGGTCCAAATCGAGAATTTTACCTGTTTACGGTGATGGATGGCAGGATAGAATGACTGTAACCAAAGTTTTGTTTGCAATTAAATAATACAATGCAACCTTTGATTTTCTTTATTGAATCACTTGCTGTTTTTTTTATGTTTTTATTACTTCATTAGTCATTACTTAATCAATACCAACTTAACAATCTGTTTAGAATGTTCTCTCTAAAAAAAGGTATCTTTCACTCCGGGCTGTCGGCAGTCAAACCCATTTTTAACGGAGGTTCTCTAGCTTAACATAGCCTCAGACGTTGCCCAGACGAAATGAAAGATATTTGAGACAATATTTGGTACTTGTTCATTTTAAGGACCCCCCAAAAAAGGAAAGTAGGTAAGTGGGGTTGGGGGGGGAGGGAGCATGAAGTGCGTTGCCGTGGTCAGCTAGGCCCCCAAGGTGCTTCGCCCCCCCCCCCCCAAACCCATCAACCTACTTTCCATTTTGGGGGGGGGGGGGGGGGGGAGTCCCTATAATGAACAAGTACCCAATATTTTATTCAAGTATACATAATGAAAATTTAAATTTATTTTAAAACTCAATAACATTATAATAATATATAATAAGACATTTAAAAGTTTTATCAATAAAAGAAGTTTTAATTAGCTTCTTTTTAAGTGAGGAAACACAGAATCTTAAAAAGAAAGTGCCCCTAATTGATAGTATGGAATATAATACAAATCAGTAATCCTAATATGGCAAGCCAATTACTTGCCACTTAGTTGAAATTCTTTCATGACTTCTACTTTATGTCTAGCCATTTTCAGGTACTGATTGACTTTAGGGTTTTCATCTCATTTGTTTTGTGGTGAGTTTGTCAGGAGTTACAACCTTACTGGAAATAACATTTCCCACTGATCAAAACCCATCAACAAGGTTGACACTGAATGGGACATCCCTTCACGATTGTCCTATCCGCAACATACCTAGTTAGTTAAGACACCTGAGGGGCATGAATTGCACCTGGGCAGGCCTCCCACAAAAAAATATTTATGTTTTTGGTGACCCTGGGAGTAATGAAGGGTTAGCCAGCGCCAGCCCCTCATAAAGTTTGAAAATTCTGTGCCCGGCACCCTTATTGAATGCGGGAATAAGCGACTAACATATTTTTATCGAAAGGTAAGCTGGACCCGGCGCCGCCACAAAAAATATCGACACAAGGCGAATTATTTTATTTTTTGTATTCTTCGACGATCCGTTGATCAAGTAGCTTCACTACCTGTTGTGGATCCGATACTCGTCCCTGGACCCTCTGCCTGTAAAAATAGACAAATTACTTATTTTTGTGTTGTGCATACGTCCACATGCTCCTCTTTCGGCATTCTAAACTCACAATACGTCTCATCTTTGCTCTTTCAAGGTTTAGGACTTGATCCAATTTGTTAGCGGTGCCTTCAAAGTTCAAACTGTTCGGTCGCGGTGCACTGCAGGTGCCTTCAGATAAATAAAGATGAATGAAAATTCTAAACATGAATTTTAAATCCAAATTTCTATTTAACCGTTAAACACATAGCTAAGAATGAAATATTAGCAGGTGAGTACGTTGATTAGGCCTTATTTTTAACATCCAAGATTGTGACCATGTATGAAATTTTACTGGAAAATGAGAATAAGAGAACAAGTTCACGACATAAATAAATAAACATATAAATTATTAACATTTTCATTTTTTGTTCGAGGCATGTTATTATTCGATGCCGCGGAAGCTTCAAAAGTGAAATAAATTATTGTTATATAAATTCATAGCTCGTAACGTATCGTAATTATCTATTCTAAGTAGGCCAACCGTTTAGCTAGGACAATCTGAAACGCGCGCTTGTTATCTTCAGTTGTTTACTTTTGTATTTTCCTTCAGACACCACGCAACAGATAAACAAAAGCAGACCACGTGGGGGGAGGGGCACACGGGACGGCCGCAGCTCCGAAGAAAGATTAGGCGTACTCCAGGGGATGTGGCCCGTGGGTTCAATTAGGCAAAAACTTTTTTTTTAATTTACCTCATTCTCTTGAATCGCAATTAATTATCGCAAGACTTGAAAAAAACAAATTCGTCATAAAAAAAAACAGATGGGTTCTGCCTGGATGACCGTCTTTCCGGTACTATAGACTACTATGTATCGTTCCTGATGGCTATAGTCCATTATCTTGTCTTTCCCTCATTCACATGAACCCGACCACCTCCCTCCTCAAACACACTTGTATGTTCTATGTTCATATTATACTAGTTTTACATCTTTTGTGCTCGATGGCCCGGATACTGAGTTCACCTTGTTTCAAAGCAGGGTGCTTGGAAAACGTAGACGCATGTTCATATCTCAATAATTGTCATATTTGGTCTTTGGTTACGATCTTTGCTCAAGAATGTTAATCGAGACGATGTCAAGCAAGATCTCGACCCTCGCTAACAAGCAGGCCCTGCACTAGTACTTCCCTTCATCCCATGGTTTGGTCACCACTCACAAGCTTCCTGCTTCCCTCTGTATAGGGTAGGCCTACACATCCGTTTTGTGACTCTCTTCAAGTGACTTCAAAGTAATTACAATATTTGAGAAAAATGTGCAAGATGTTAACATCCAGCATCAACATATGACTGAGAAACACCAGAGAAACATCTTTCAGTCATACTGCCGCTGGCAGAGACTGAACCATGAGCCAGTGCGTACTGAGGTTACTGGGATCGAACCAGCGACCTCCGGCGTACGCGAGTGCTTGGTGCTACTTGCTGCCTTGTGAGGGTTCTGGTCCTGGGATCGAACCAGCGACCTCCGGCGTACGCTAGTGCGGAGCTACCTGTGCCTGCCTTGTGAGGTTCCTGGGATCGAACCAGCGACCTCCGGCGTACGCGAGTGCGGAGCTACCTGCCGGCCTCCGCTAGCTGGTCTCTCGTCGTGAGGGGGCCTCGCCGCTTCGTCGCTCATCGCACGGTAGTAGCAGGTGTACCTTCACCTAGGCAAGTCGTGCGGTCTGCAGCATAGCGCGTGCATTCCAGTTACGCAATGACAACAGTTCCGTTTCCTAGAAAGTGATTTAATTTTGTTTCTTAATTCTGATTAATGTTTTGCAAGTGAATAATGTTTTAATATTAATCAAGTTTCCTATTCCTCGCGACACGAAGTATTCCGAACGCGTGTGCATTACATCTGGTGGTTCGCGTGTGTTTAGACATCGATTTAATTGTGTTGTTAGTGAAGTGAAGGTGGATGTTCCGTTCTTCTCTGCCATCGAGTCTAATTCTGATGTGATCCCTGCTTGTATTGCGCGGCTGTATTGATGAGGCTCCGTACAAAGGCCTAGACGGAAGACTGGGCATATGTGGTAATTATACTCTTTTCATACATAGGCTACATATATACGCACGTTTGAAATGTGCACCGAGCTGTAACATCCGGTCCAAGTCCGCTGTCTGCTATCCGCTGTCCACTGTCACGCCTTCACATCCCATCTTCTCATCCTAGTTCTCTGCGTGTGTGACACTTGGACAGATGATCACCACCTTGCCGTCGGTTTAGGTTTGTTTACCTAGACAACGTTTATTGATGAGAAGAAAGTTAGCTTTTTTGTGCATCCTTAATAATATGTACATCCTACCTATGTAAAAAGAATTAACTAAATATTTAATAATGCACAAACAAAGCATATCATGCTTTTATTATTCGATTTTTGGTGAACAACGTGACGTACAACAATTGTTGCTATTTGTCCGGGGGGGGGGGGGGGGGCTTTTTAACTGTTCAGTGTGAGATACATTTTTATTTGATTTGTTGTCACACTCAGACAATACACCACCGTTTTTTGTTATTACACAAAATAGCCGACCCCGCCACCAAACACAGTGGAATAACTTTTAAACAACATTTTTGTAAGATGCTCGCTGTAGGGTACACATTAGACTTACTCGGTATTACTCTCTTCAGGCGACTAATTATGTGATTAGGGTTTAGGTTAATTTGGAAAGGAATGGCTGAGGGCTGTTTAAGTGTACTACTAAATCCCACCATGCGCCTGAAAATATCTCGGAAAAAACTTTCAGTCAGGATTGCTGGTGGCGGGAGTTGACCGTGATCTCCCGAATTAGAGTTACACGAATTACGCATGAGCCACCACTGTCAGTAGTCGTCAGAAGTCTGTCAGTGTTACTTGGTAGCAACTAAAATGAGAATGGACACTAGCTCGAGCAAATATATTATAACATAGGTAATTAAATCAAAATCACTATGGAAACGAAGGTCAACAAAACTATCGATACCTCGAAACAATTAACGTACGAATTAAGCGCTGCAACCAGGGTTGGAGGGGGGAGGGGGTAGATTGCTTTCCCTCCCTCCGTAGCATACATGGTCTTGGACCCCACCCAACCCCAACCCAAAGACATTTATAAATCAAACATTAATTTTCGTATATTTCTCCGAGTCTTCAACAACGGGCCTATTACATTACAGATCTTCTTCATCATCATTCATCAAATCTTAATCAATAGTAAACAAAACATGTCCACGCATTTAAATCACATTATTTCACTACCCCTCACTTGAAACGGTTGAACCCAATCCATGGATGCCCCTATTTCTACTAGTACCTACATGGGACATGGGCATTCGTCGTCTCTCTCCATCCTGTTGGAAATCGGGAACCAAGGAGTGCAAAGTGCCAAATGTAATGAAAATTCACTTGCAAATTAATTTTATCCACTCTCAAAATATACCTATTCATATTAGTTTGCAAATTTAAATTATTCATACAAATGTTAAATACCTTTAGCTGAACGTTGTTTATAAAGCATAATCTCGTAACATTAACTTTTTGATTTCTTTAGTTTACCTACTTATTTTGGCAGTAATGTAAGGAATGTAATGCGTTGGTGTAGGAGGGTATTACTTTACTTTTCGAGTAAAATTCTCGTTTCATAGTCTCGTTGCTATAACGGTAATACTGCACACCTAGTATCGCACAAGGCCAATAGTTTGCAAATAGTTTTTTCTTATCCCCAAGTCGTCCGGGCCTGGAAATTCTAGGATATCAGTGTCACGTCGTGTTATTGTTTATTTGCCATCGATACAGCACAATAATGTTACACAGTGCTTTACACATACACTTGCAGTTACTTGGGACTTGGGAGAATAGAATGTGATGCATTATCACAAAATGATGTAACACCGATAAAAGAAAACACTTCGCAGCTGCAAGAATAGTAATTAACCAGTAATTTATTCAAATATTCAATTCCACTTCACTTACCTTTGTTTGGAATGCGAAAGATTTAACATCAATTAATTAATTATCGATTAACCATCATCGGCCCTAAGTTGTAAAAACGACGTTGTTATTGAAGGCTCATGTACGTTTTCTCATTGCAAACCTTGAGGAATGTTCTTTGTCTTAATTTATTGAACTAAGGACATAAAGATTGACTTGCGAGATAAGTGTTGTGTGTTATGTGAGTAAATTCGCCTGCCCCCTGAAATTACATTCACACATATTTCACAACCATGGCAGCGTTTAATGATTTTCTTTCATTTTTTATTATTATTAGTTTGATGAATATTCCACGTATTTCTTAGTTTTAGTAACTATCTGGAAAATTTTATGGAAGCTTAATCCATTTTTTCAAACTAATCTAAATTACCGCTTTCCCAAAAATAATTCTTGACAACTTTTTTCTAACAAGGAGTAATTTCTTTGGCCCTTGTTGAAATCAATACAACAGTATTTGAGGAAAAGAAAATGAAACACAAGTTCTAGTCTCCACTGTACATTCTCTATATTCGAAATAAAAAATTACCGTTATTTTTTACCAGCTATCATGGATAAGCTTATGCACGTCAAGAAAGAGAAAGTCCTTAAATTGCTTTGCTCTCAAACCCTGCCTAGTTTTGACACTTCCAGACTGAAATGGGGAGTAGGCTAGCTTTTTTCTTTCATATATTGTTCCAAATTGCGTCTTGAAGCCGTGAAATGAACGGTAACTTCCTGGGTGGCAGTTCAGATACGCATCTGACTGTCTCACGCATCGTAACATGTTACGATGTTACTCTTGCAGCATAGGCCTGCGGGTTGCAATCTTGCGTCGCGATATGCCTTGTTACTTAGCTCGACGAAATGCTTTTCAACAAATACAAACGTGCAGTTGAACGGAATGGAGGCAAGATCCTTGCCACTTGCCAGTTAATTGCAGGTTAGGTTACCTTACTTCCCACCAAGAAACGAGGTCGTACGTACGTCTCTGGTTTATCATCTCTCATGTACTCGACGAAGCGTTCGTACTTCGCTCGCGCGCTTCTTGCGCAAATACTAATATAACATGTTTAATTCATTTCATAGGGAAACATTTTACCACTGATTATACTCATTACATTATTATCAGAATCCACGACGATCACAAGGCAAAAATTGTTAAATTATAGTAACTAGTATTCTTCATTAATTAGTGTGTTGTTAGTCTTAAACAAATTCTCCAAAATATGGAATTTTGTAAAAATAACCAAACAGGAACTAAAGTCAGGTTTCCATTCCTCTTCAAAACCAATAATTTAGGATAGACGATTAGATGACGTCGTTACTAAAGTTACTAACCTAAAAAACAAGGGGAAGGACTAATTTTGGTTTAATGTTTCGGGCAGTAAAATATAAAAGTAGATCGGAAATCGAGTTTGTAATTTTAATGTTTACTCCAATTACGTTAAAATCGTTCCAAGTTTCCACAAAATGGTTACTTGTAGTTTGTTATGACGAAAAACGAGATTTTTAGTGTCGTTCTTACTCTTCAATTACTGTTTTTAAACAGATTTTGTAAAACGTATTTTCGTGCCACACGTCATGAACGTTCCTCCTCAGCTAACTTTAAGTATTAGGTAGATACCAAAGGTTATACACAGCTCTTCACTATCATATACAAAAAAGCTAATGTAGGCCTAATGATATGATAATGTTTAATAATACTAACAAACACAGGTACGGGAGTTCACAAAACAGTGAGGGAGGTCAACAAATTGTCGCGAAGTACCACTGATAGGGAGAAGTACATATACAAATGACATTTTATAGTACTTTGGTGGAGGTGCCGAGTACGGAGAAATGTTCCTTTTAAAAATGCTAGCCCCTCCCCCTTGACCCCTGTCCCCAAGGGTCACCGAAAACATTCTGTATCATCCTTCTTGAAAAGCACTGCGAACATAAAAACACATATCAATCGGAGGTCGTGTTATTTTTTCCCGAGACGTGACACACGCATATCGCATAAAGAGAAAAGTGATGCTATAGAGGAGCTTCGCTCCATAATTATTAACTAATTTCATCGTGGGATGGTTCTAGTCGAAACACTTAGCCTCAAGCGAAATAAGGATCAAAGTTCTTGCCATTTGAACTAATCGAGGTCACAAAGCAAAACTTTACTAAATTGCTATTTGTTGATGTTGTGTGCCATGATGGTAATTGCACATAATACTGCCATGTTGAATGTTGCTGCATTAACTGAAAGATCACACGATCGCGTGTTTTTTTAACTTTCAAACCGTTCTCATCATCAATGAGTTAACTTAGCATCGTGAGTTTGAGGGCGATGTTGTCGCGTGATAACAAATTGTCGTAGGCCTACACACTTTTCACTTTCACAGTACTTATAATACAAGATTACGCATTCGTCGTGAAGCAATTAGAGAAGACTCAGTCTCTACACCTTACTGACTGGAGAAAACCATGGACCAACTTTCTGTCAGGATTGCCCGTGGCTGTTATCGAACCGCCGAGTACCGACCTACCGAATTGGAGTCTCACACAATAGCTTGTTGTCCATACATGTAACAAAACAAGTGTTACGGTACCCTGTATTTTTTCATTTATATTATGAATTCCATGTCCCACACAGCTGCAAGACAAAGGTTGATGGGCCTATAAAAAGAGGATTTGGATTTTGAATACCGGTATACTCGTCAAGAATTTTCCGTTGCTTTCTTGGACGAAAGGAAGCTGAATGCGCGTATGCGTTACTTGGCTTCGAATGTGGTTTTCTCAGATTTCTTCTCTGGCCGTGGCGCAATGCGATTCCTCCTTGTCACATCATCTGCATACATACATTATACATTGTGTTGTTTTGTATCACATGCATCGCTAGGCTGAGAGGTGCTATAGGTGGGCCCAGCAGCTTAGCTTGCAACATACAGCCGAGAGTCGGCTAAACATCATGAACACGGGTATACGGGTGCCTAAAGAGGGATCGAAGCAATTTTTAACTAACAGATCGTTGAAGATTACATGCAACAATAAAATAATTCACAGTGCGTCGATGTTTTTGGTGGCGGCGCCGGGTTATTAAAAGAAGCTAACGATTAAAACTTTGTTCTGCTTATTCTTGCATTAAATTATGGTGGAGATAGTGGAACTTTTCTGGGGGGCTATGCAGAAATGCGCTAAATTATAGAGTTAATTGTCAAGAAGACAAACATTTTGTAATCGCAAAGATGTTGGTGGTGGCGGCGCCGGGTTATAAGAAGAAGCTAACAATTAAAAATTTGTTCTGCTTGTTCTTGCATTATATTATGGTGGAGATCCTGGGCACATGAATTTTCAACTTTTCTGAGGGGCTATGCAGAAATGCGCTAAATTATAGAATTGTCAACAAGAGAAATAAGTACTTCCCAATAGCAAAGCTCTCTCGTTGTGGGTGGGGGTGCCGGGTATGAAGAGGGATGTAAGACTAAAAATTAAAAAAATAAACTCTGTGTATAGTTTGTGTGACTCTAACCCCAACCACCATTGTCACCGAAAATATCCTGTATCTCCAATGTCAACAAAAAAACGCTTGTCAGTCGGAGGTCTTGTTCGGTTTTTTTTTATCGTGAGACGTGACAAACGCACAGACGGACGGTTAAAATTTAAAGAAAATTAATGCTTATCGAGAGCTGTACTTCCTAAAATGCGAATATTTATGTTTTGAAGGTTTTCGTGGCCGATATGTATTAAAGTAATCGGTTTTACGGTTTCAATGCCACGTATATTTTCATTGGGCGACGTTTCATATGACATTCACTCATCATCTTCAGGGCCAATACAACTTTAATATTAAAAACGAAAACTACATCATATTGTATAATACAGAACAAACTTGAGAGAAAAAACAACGGAATGTCAACCAAAAGGATTCAAAGAAAGTCATTGCAAAGCTGTCGTTGCAAAGAACAGAAAGTCACTTACATGTCCGTCTATTACGTTTTTCGTCATGGATCTTGTCACTCTGACCGTCGATTCATTTACTTGTAATAGATCATCTGCAAGGTATAACTGAGGTTGATTGTTGTTGTAGGTTTTACAGTTAGCTTATGTGATTTTACATGGATCCCTGAAATTTCAGGGTTTTCAGTTTTACCGATAAACGTTGGCTATCTTGCTGTTTATTTAGACTGTGAGCTCTTTTGTTTATCTCGATGGCTTCTCGTAACATTCTAGGAAGAAACTCCTCAACAGTGGCAATGGGTTGAAATTAATCTTGAAATCTATCGAAACGTCGGCCCAATGAAAATATACGTGGCATTAAAACCGAAAAACCGATTACTTAATATATATATATATATATATTTGATTTAATTTTATTTATTTATTATTTATTTTTTTTTTGGGGTGGGGGGTAAAGTTCCCATATGCATCACTTTTCCGTCCGTATGTCCATGTGTCACGTCTCATGATAAAAAATCTAACATGGCATCCGATTGACATGCGGTTTCTTTTGTTGACATTGACAACAAGAAAGATACAGAACATTTTCGGTGACCCTAGGGTTAAGTGGAGGTGGGCTAGCTCCCCAGAAAATAATTATGTCCTCGGCACCTCCACCATTAGTGAACATTGGAACAAGCAAGGAACAATAATATATTTTAGAATTCCTCTATATACTCGACACCTTTCCCAACAACGAGATTTGAAAGCTCGGATTAAACGTAGTATTTTATTTTTGTATTCTTCTTCGACGATCTGTTAAGTTACTTCGCTCCCTATTCTGAGTACTCTAGTACATCACACCGTACAGGAGTGCTTGTCATGAAATATCACAACAACATAAAACAATAATTGATGATCAGTAGTGTTTAGTCGGTGACCGCTCTGCCCTGAAACTCACGTGTACCGCTGGTTAGAGCAGACGGAGGGTTCGAGAGCTAGTGTAACGGCTTAGTTCTCCTCGACGTCTGCTCGGCAGTCCGGGTGAGTGGAGGAACCTATATGACTGTTAAGGTTATACACCGTCCTTTCGGATGGGACGTAAAGCCGTTGGTCCCCTTGGTACTTTTCGAAAGGAGTAGGATAAGTGCCGGTACCGGGTTTCCCCTCCTCCCTTCTATTCATACTTCATCCTCATTTATCACCACTCATCGTCTCGAATAGCCTTAGTGCATTAATAATCGACTAGTGTGATGTAAATGGTTCCACCTTCCCTTCCACGCATATCCGTGCCACACTGGGATACAGTAGAAGAAGTCGTATTTCCCAATGTCAGCACTCGGCAACGCACTGCAAGAGACTGCAACTGTGCAAGCATTAATTCTTATCACTTCACACGGGCCTTCTTAGGCTACTATATTATATGGGCCCACGTCATATCCGTGTGTACAATCAATCCTAACCAATGTTTTTTATTTTAAACTACCTATGCTCCGATGTGTGCAATTGTGCATGAGTGTGAAGTAGTTCAGATTTATTTGCATGCTGATAGTCATAGCTAGCGCTCGGAACCGTTAGAATGCTTGTTATTCCATGATCACGTGGAATAATTAAAATCATGAAGATTGTATTTATGACGAACCTTGAGTTTTGTCATTTTAGTGTTTTAGTCACTAAAGTAACAAAACAAGTTTTGGTTAATCTTTACACTCACCATCTTTAGTTGACACGTTTCTTTTACATTTACACGCTCAACATTTCAAGAAACTTCTTCGGGAATCAATAAAGTAGGAGTTCACACTTTTATTTAATTCTCACCTTCTAATTCTATTATTTTCTAAAATAAATTTGTACAATTTTTATCATTATTATTTTCAGTTCAAATGCTATATATTTTTTATAAATGTTATAATTTAGGCCCATATGTGATGTAAGTTGTTTGAATGTTTGTATTGTGGGTCCTTTTGTGTTTAATTGTTTAGTTTTTATATAGTTTGTGATTTTATCTATTTTTGTTTAAACTTATGCCAAATGCCAAGAATATCATTGTTAATTTTAATTGGCAACTTTAATATAAATTTTATTATATTTACCATTACGGGATATCATGCTCGTTGTGATATTTCTATAATGATTGTACTGGATCGATCATTGAATAATAATAAATAAATAAACATATGTCTGGAACGTGAATTTTTATTTCGCACCAAAAAAAACAAAAAAATTAGTCTTTTTGCAAAATTCAAATAGAAACTTTTAAAAATGTTACTAAATAACCAGGGAAAATTGAGGCGAATCGTGAGTCAAGATACGGTTAAATATTAGAAAGTATATTTTTTACCTGATTTTACACGAAAACACTAGTTACTTATTTCGAATATTTGTTACTGACATCAACACACATTGGAATGTACAGTATTGAAAAGTAAGGTTATGGAACCATTAACATTTGGATAACCACGTGCATGTGTTGACAGTTCAGTGTTGCCTTGTTGACAGTGTGTCAATGACTCCTACCAGACCACTCGCTGCAGCTTCTGGGCTCATTTCTCTTCCTTTGTTGCACAACTAAATCGAATGGATTTCACGGCTGAGCTGGCATTGCGGTTTTCTGTGCGTTCTTCTTGGTCGCACTGGAGTCCCGATTTGTCGTCTGCTCCGCGTCCGCCCAGAGATGGCCCTATCACTCCTTGCGTACACCACAGACTACGTGGAAGACCTGCCCCCTCCTTGCTTCCGCTCAGAGATGTCCCTACCACCTCCTTGCGGGCACCGGGCACCACGTGCCTGCCTGGAGTCGGGCGCGGTATTCTAAGGCCCTGTCTCCTTAGCTCCTGAACCTTTTTTCGTCGTCTAAGCCCCTGTGACCGACGGTTGTGCTACACGTTCCGCAGCGGGCCTTAGAAGACAAACTCGACCGGACTTTCATAGACTAAAAGTCTTCTAAGTCCCTGTTTCCTAACGCCTCGAACAAAGTATAAAAATGCTCCTCTTGCCAGGATTGATAGGCGTAGAAAGAAGCCTCTGGAATAACCACCGCCAGCAAGACGTGTACTGAGGTCTTAACTTAACTTAACTTTAATTGCTACATTTTCGAATATTGATATCACTCATTCCATGAAGTTAAAGCAGACTTTCGCTTTAAACTCATGATATAGTTTTATGTTCCACTCCCCACCCAACTCCCACCCCATTTAAGAATTTACGGTTACACCACATTGCAATTTGCAAAGTACAGCCCACTTCGCAACGTGTGGGACCGAACAAAAACATCGTGCGGGAGTTAGGAGGCACCCTGGTCTTGGAAGACTTTTAGTCTCCCGGTCGAGTTTGTCTTCTAAGGCCCGCTGCGCAACGTGTAGCATAACCGTCGATCACAGGGCTTAAAAGGCGAACAAAGGTTCAGGAGCTTAGGAGACAGGGCTTTAGAAGACGCTACCCTGGAGGTGAACTTACCACCTCCTCCGCGGCGGTGGGGGTATGGGCGCCGCGAGGGGGCCCTTGCTCTCCTTGGAATCCTTTTTCACACATATAAAGTTGAAAAATAATCACTTATATTAATGCACAAGATTGTAACGACTTGCATATTGACTCGACTTTGATGGTTGTAATGCCTAACAGTTCCATCGCTATCACGAATTAACATCAATATTACCACATCGCTAGAAAGTCATTAAAAAGTCACTCTCATGTTCCATTGCCCCTGGCAACTTATACGAGCGTGGTAAAGCGGCTCTAGAATCAGTTTTGAAGGTGGCTATGACTGGTTTGTATGACCTACACGAGGTCCACGCTGAATTGATCACGGAATAAGACAATGTCTGCCAGTTGCATGGGTAAGGTTCATAGAATCAGTTTGAAAGGGCTTCCTGGTGTTTGCTGCTTGTCACACACTGTGCTAGAAAATCTGCCTGGCGCCCATGGGTAGGGGCTCAGAATTCAGTGTTGAAGGGGGCTATGACACTGGCTGCTTTGTGCTAGGACCTTGGGGACACAGGAGGCAGCTAGATCTGATGCTAGGAGAAGACATTGTGCCGTGTGCGTAGACCATGTTCCATCACCTCCACAGCGCGAGATCCCACGTAGAAATGTCTAGTATGTGTTTGACTTCTTAGTAAGAGTTCTGTTCTTATTGTTTTCTTTTTAATAAAATGAAGTATGTTGTTTCTGGTTGGAGTGTAGACATGGAGGTATGTATGTGCTAGCCGTGGGAGATATGAGCTTGTCGCAACCATCCGACTGTTTCGAGGCCTACTTTTACTTGAAACCTCTTTCTCACAATCGGTCCACAATCTTCAAGGTTGCTGCAGGCAATGCTGCAGGTACCATGTGATAAAACCGAAAGCATTGAGTGTAATTAGGAGCATCATCGTGACACCAAGCTAACCTGCCCAGGGACATCTATCCCTTCTCGATCAGTGGGGTTGAAGTTAAACTGCCGTCTTGACCCTCCCTCAGTTAACTCGGGGGAGAGCGAGCATTCACCCTGTCTCCTCCCCAAAAGGTATAGTTCAAAGCAAACGGTCTAACAACCAAGACCCTGCCTGTACAAATCTGGTAGCTCAAGGGGGTGGTACAAATCTATGAACATGTTTTTGAGACGAAATGTTCTGGTGGGGGGGGACAGGTTTATAGACCCAGCTCAAGGGGGGATTAAACCTCTCCCAATCCCGTAGCTCGGGGGGGGGGGGGAGCAAGCTACCAACCCGAACCCCCCCACATCAGGTATCTTAGGGGGGATCGCGCTACCTCCGCGTATACTCCTGGTAGCGACGCCTCTAAGGACGTCGTCGTGACACTTACATGAGACGCGGGTAGCGATCTGATCTCGGGGACAGTTCGATTTTCTTCATGTGACTGGAGGTGTATTTGTGGGCTGTGTTGGATGATGGCGATGGAAATTTCAGGGAACTTTCGAAATCTATAAACTTATACCTACCACGTATATTTTGGGTGCAAAACAATATTCCTCATGAAAATCGCGCGAGGTAAGTATCCACTTTTTAAATTTCCAAACATTGAATTGAAAGTGTTGTTTAGAGAAGTCCCGCGCCATCTTCTGTTCACTTCGAAAACATGTTGTTCGCTTCATTTGGTATGTCAATATTGTTGGCTGAAGCTTCCGTAGAGATTGATACTACTTGGCACTGTTTATTTAATAAGATTCACGATTAACAGTGACTAAACGAAACGAAAGTAAAAGCATCGGAAAAGTGAGTTCAATACTAAAACGCTCATCAATCGATGTGACTAAATAGTGTTTTCGTAGCCACAGTTGTTGCTAGTATAATTTTTTCTTTTAGGAAGTTCCGTTATATCCATCAGTTTTCTGACCGTCCGTCTGTGCGTGTGTCACACTCACGTCTCACTATTAAACCGATCACGACTTTCGATAGATCGGAGTGATTTTTGTTGACGTCCTTCAGGTTCAACAAGGATAACATAGAACATTGTTGGCTACCCTGGGGGTCAGGGGGGGGGGGTTAACTAGCCTTTTTTAGAGGGGAATTTTTTGTAAACTCCATCAAGTGATTTCAATGCTGAATACGACTTTATCTGTGTTCCTTCGACAACCTGCTTCGCTCTCTATTTTTTACTCCCATACTCGTGCTTGTTTTAATTTTATTATTCATTTTTTTTCTAACGGGTGTTTTATTGTGATAGTTGATTCACTTGTTAATGACCCTTGCTCTTCACAATAAGTGACGTACAGTCAATTCCCCCCTCTGCCCGCCTGTAACTTGCACCCAGACCCAGCACACTGTGGTGTCGTGTCGGCCCCGTGACAGATGGCAAGATATCGCTGTGTGCACTACACAACAAACACGACACCTAGGTGTTTGTCACAGAGTCAACACAAAGCACACCATGTACCATGTACCGAGAGCGATGGCTCTGAGGCTCTTGTTAGGAGGGACCCAGGGCAATGCCAGCCACCAATACTCCTGACTGAAGGCTTCCTTCAAGGAGCGAATGCTGAGCAGGCACTGTTTGGGAACTGAGCAACTTATAAGTATAACTACATATTATATATATTGTTTAACCTTGGTTTTATAGTAGGCGACTATGACGCTGTTGTGTAGTTACTGTTGGAACCGGGTTCAATCCCCGGTGCGGGCACTTTTTAAATTGTTGTCTATGTTCCAACTTCCAATATATAAAAGTAGCCTCGCGAATCATGTTTCGGAAACGTCGTTATAATCGATACATACGATTAGTGGAATCGCCGAGAAAACGCTTCATGTCATCCATGCCTTATCTGATAGATACCTGGTTCCAGTATTCTACCTATATACAGATACAAATTATTGGTAAATGGGTATTTAAAGGACGAGCTGAGGGGAGTGACCCTAGACATCTAGGTCTTAGTGCCCCTTCACACTTGCGCTTCTCCGGATTCTGGAAGCGCCTCCAGAATCGCACCAAGTGTGAAGAGGCAGAGATGGATCGCACCATGGGTCTAAGAATATCTGTATATACCATTGCAATTGGGGACGCACCCACGATGAGGGGGCGAAACATATGTGGGAGCTATCTTCGGGCCTACACATATGAGGCAAGACGTGGCAATTGGCAATATAGTTTAATTTGTACCATCTGCACAATTAGTACTTCCAATATGGCAGCTGGTTGTTGTTGTTTCTTACGTAGTCAAGTCAACAGCTAGAACATAACAAGTGCACACTTTTTGTCAGAGATTGGCCACGTCCGATCCTTGATTTAATTTACTTCTGTCTGCGAAAGTACCATGACGGTTTTCATTGTTATTTGGTTTCTCCTGGCATCACGAAAATAGGTACTTTGTACCTACCAGCTTATACCAGGGTGGGTAATCGCAGAGGCAATCTTGTATTAGGGTATCGACAAGAATGATATACCCTAACCTGAGCCTCTTGGCCATGAAACGTCCGCTGCAGGTTCCACCACCAACCCCAGCTATTCATCTCTCTGTTTTGAGTCACTAACGGCCCCCAACCAGCTCCCCAAGACTGGGCTCGGTCCTGTTCTTCATTCTTTGTACTTGTGTTAAATATTTTGACTTTCATGAGATTGCCTCAAAAAGTTCCTTACTTTGCCATCTTGACGACCTCCAACGATAAGACCTGCGTGACATTGACGTGTATCTTCTGTCCCCAGCCGTCCAACGGGAGGCGATGATGGACATGTCACCCCACTACTCCGCGTCGTCCTCTGAGGCCAGCAGCGGCGGGGAGAGCGGCCGCCCTCATGTCCGGACCCTGCGGCTGATACGACGCGGGACATTCGGCTTCTCGGTGCGGGGCGGCAGGGAACACGGCACGGGGTTCTTTGTGTCGGCCGTAGAGGTCGGCTCGGAGGCGCATTGCCAGGGTCTTAGGGTGAGCTATATACCTCTGACTACTAAATATTTCAATTAATGTGCTTTACTGGATACATTTTGACTCTAACTCACGTCTTTCCGCTGCCGTGCCTGTATTCTATTATTTACAACTATCAGAATACAATTTAAGATGCACGCAGTAATAACAATACCCTGGAATTAGAGGGCACATAAGAGTTAAGGTGACACCAACTCTATTATCTTTCTAATTAACTTGTCAAAGATTGATTGACGGGGTAAGTGGACCCAATGTACTACTCTAATCTAATTAAGTATAACGTTTCCCCAGCAACTAGGCATTGTATGGTATTGTACCATTAAGTTAGGAATAGGAATAGGTCCTAATAATCGGAAATGGTCCATTTAAACGTATCCCACTCTCTTGTTGGTAAATTTTTCAATTTAGATGGTGACATGACATTTACCTCTTTTGGACCTTCTAACTAACGGGGTGTGCTTACTTGTATGATTTGATATGTCACCCCTCCCTGGTTCAAGCCGGCCCCTTGCCTTTCTACAACTCAGTGGTGTGAACAAGACTGTTTAGCCACGCTCACTGAATCGACACTATTTCCAATACCAACAACAATACCATCTTCAAACAAGTGCAGGTGCTAGACTAGAAATTAGGTTGGTACTATTTTGACATTTCACCTCAATTAATGATGACGTCAGATTGGGACTAGTTACGTCGTAAATAGTATTATTTACTCATACGTATAATGATAATGTTCATGTTGTACATTATTACAAATTTGAATTTACTTCTAATTCTTAGAGGACTACGCGACGAGTATCAACACTCAACAGTGTGCTGGAAGGGGGAGGTCCATGGACTCTGACTTGAGGCCAAACAGGGTTATATCATTCTCATGGAGGATACACGAAACAAATTAAAAACCGATCAAAGCTCAAGAGTAATGAGTTGTTCCGGTTGTTCCGGATGTGTAACGAGGTTGTTGTGATGTGTGTGCAGGTAGGCGACCAGATCATGCGAGTGAACGGGTTTCCCGTGGACAACGCCGTCCACCAGGAGATCCTGCAGCTCGTCCAAAGACAGACACACATCAACCTCAAAGTCAGAAGTAAGTCAACCAACCGTATCCAGGAATTCATAAGGGGGGGGGGGGAGGTTCAACGAATTAATTTATAGATGTACCGAAGGCTTTGTATCTACCGAAATCCTCTTTTGGTCAGATGGTAATATGCCTTTAGTATTGTGATAAAACAGTTATTCTATATTCTCCATTGAAACGTTAAAGTGCACCTTGCAAAAAGGGGTGGGGTTATATCCCCTCTCTCCCCCCTCGCCACTGCCCCTGTTATGATGTTTGTTTATTGCCTGGAGTGTCTGGTACCATTAGGCTCACTCGTTCGTTGTAATCATTAACCCCTTACAAGCATTGTTTGTGCGTGTGTGCTCCTGTCGCTATAAATGTATGTGTATGCCTGTGTTGCGCGCCTATGTGGATGGATGTGTGTGTTAGCCTGGTGTGTCGCCAACGACAGTGCCCGCCTGCTGGTTGGTGTCGTGCCTGGCTGTACCAGATAGCAAGGTTGAGCGGTGGAGCGTGCAGCAGTGGCTTATTTTAATGTTATTGTTCATGGAATTAAAATCGTACTCACCTCCCTAACTTCCTGTGATGTGAGGAGCGCCCGGTGCCAGGAGGGGGTAATGGTGGAGCTGATTACACTCTCTGGAACCCCCTCATATCGTGACGTTGCGTGCTGCACCAGAAGACCAAGGATGTATATTGTATGTAGGCCTACGCCAAGGATACCCCTATAGGCCTTCTCAAGGACGATCCAGACAATATCACGATTCATGAACAATATCTGGGTAATATGTCGTATGTGAGAGCACGGATTGATAGTATCCCGGGCGTCCACTCAACCAGGGTGCAAGACTAGTGTCCCGGGTGTCCACTCCCGGGCGTCCACTCAACCAGGGCGCAAGACTATAGTGTCCCGGGCGTCCACTCAACCAGGGCGCAAGACAATAGTGTCCCCGGCGTCCACTCAGCCAGGGCGCAAGACTATAGTGTTCCGGGCGTCCACTCAGCCAGGGCGCAAGACTATAGTGTCCCGGGCGTCCACTCAACCAGGGCGCAAAACTATAGTGTCCCGGGCGTCCGCTCAACCAGGGCGCAAGACTATAATGTCCCGGGCGTCCCTCAACCAGGGCGCAAGACTAGTTTCCCGGGCGTCCACTCAGCCAGGGCGCAAGACTATAGTGTCCCGTGCGTTCACTCACTCAGCAGAGAGCTGGTTTAGTGTCCTGGGCCGGATTCCTGTAAATTGTTAGCTTTGGGTTAAGCGGAGTTAGGGGTTAAAAGATGAAGTGCCAGAAATATCGGGGGTAAATGAACTCTTAACGCACATGAAAACCAAAATCGAACGCCTGGATGCGGTGACTTTGGAATCCGATGTCACAACACTAGAGTTAGAAAAGACGATATTGAGAACAAAAACAACCGCTCTCCAGGACCAGATGGTCTAACCTATGAATTTTATAAACATTTCTGGGGCCTACTCAAAAATGATCTGGTAAACCTGTTCAACGAAATGCTAAATAATCCTAACATTGACGTATCCAAACTCTCAGAAGGGAATATTATTCTCATACCAAAATGCAACAAACCTAAGAACATAAAGGATTTTAGGCCAATCACACTTCTCAATACGGATTTTAAAATCTTCAACAAGGTTCTAGCAGGACGTTTAAATTTGATTATGCCTGACATTATAGAAGAAGGTCAAACCGTCTGCTCAAACAAAAAAAAACAGATAATTTAGCAACGATTCGTAACACGATAATACATTTTGATAAAAACCCAAACGAAGCAGCAGCTTTAATCAGCCTAGATTTTAATAAAGCCTTTGACAGAGTTTCCCACGAATATTTGTGGAAAGTGCTTGAACATATTGGTTGTCCCAATAAAGTCATACAATGTATACGGAATGGTTATAAACGTAGCTCTTCTCAAATCATAATTAACGGGTTCCTATCAAACAAGATAATGATAAAAAGATCGATACGACAAGGGTGTCCATTGTCAATGGCAATGTTTGTACTGACCCTAGAGCCCTTCATACGACTTCTTCACGACACGATAACAGGAATCCCCTTTAACACCATGAAGCTTGTCGTCAGAGCCTACGCGGACGACCTAACGGTAGCAATATCGAATCCCGAAGATATTAAAACAATAAAGGAAAATACAACAAATAATGAAAAATCGTCGGAAGCCCTGCTCAACAAACAAAAGTCCGCCCTCATCCCTCTGGGTAAATGGGAAATCAAATACACCGATGTAATCACAGACAATACAAAGGTCACGTCTTTCAAAACACTGGATATAAATTCAAAGCTACCAATATCCAAGCAACGATTGACGAAAATTGGGCATTACTTACTAACGTCACTCAAGTCAAATTAAGAGAATACTATCAAAGAAATCTGAATTTGATACAAAAGATATGGCTAATCAATACATTTGTGCTCAGTAAAATATGGTTCACAGCCCAAATCCTGCCAGCCTCGCAAGCTACAACACAAAAAATCGAACTCGCAATAGGGAATTTTTTATGGAGTGGTCATCTCTATAGAGTTAGACGAGAACAGCTACGAAACGGTTGTAAGCCAGGGGGTTTAGGTTTGACCTCCGTCGCATCCAAGTGTTTTTTCACTACTAGGAAGGAATACTTTATTAAGCATCAAGGGTGTGGGGGACAAGCTTAACTCCCACTTCCTGAAAACTGCTATCGAAAATGAGGATGTCCCCGAGTGCCTTAAACCAGTGTGTAGAATACTTGAAAACTTGCCCCGAGAAATGCTAAACTCCGAGAAAATCACAACGAAACAACTGTACCAACAACAAAACCTTAACTTCAAACCACTTATTGAAACAAAATTTCCGCAAAGAGATTGGCGGAGGGTGTGGAGCAACCTGCACCAACCCTTTCTACCGACCTCCTGGAAGGGAACTCTCTTCCTGGTTATCAACAATGCCATACCCACGGCTGCAAAGCTACAAAGACATAACATAAGCCCGGACGCCAGTTGCAAACTGTGTGGTTTATTACCCGGTGTATAGGGGACGAAACCTGGAGATGGACTTTTAACAAAATAAAAGAAATTCAACCAGATTTTAAAGCAACGAATGAAGAGATGATAAATATTGACTTTCAGATAAACGACAAAAAGAGGCTCAACGCAATTTTATGGTTCATTGCTAGTATAATTTTCTTTAATCTAAACAGTTTTAAAGTCAGTGAATCAAATATGAAAAAGCCAGACATAAATCAGAATCTTAAAGTGTTTAAAGATGATATAAGGAAAATGCGGTTTAATTTAATAAAAAAAGGAAATATTTTAGAACATTTTGACAAGCACCTTTTTGGCTATTAACTGTTATTTTTACAAGCTCACACTAAGGTAACGTGTGATAGGATATACCTCAAATTTTTGTTGGTTTTGTTTATTTAAAGTTCTTATTTAAATGTGTTTTCTTCTTTTCCCTAAAACCTAATTTTAATTCTGTGAATTTGATATGTGAACTTTGATATGTATACATTGTAAATACAAAAGTTGTTGTAATAAAAAAATAAAAAAAATGGTCAGAGGTAGAACTGCTGTATTCACATGTACAATATCTAGAGGGGATAATTTCCAAGGATACAGAAAAGAACAAAAATATAAACACACATTGTTACCTCTTGCTGACCGGTGATTGGTTGGGGTTATCAAGGGTTACGGGCTAGGTGCCCTGGTATCCTCTCAGCCAGGGTGTGGGTCAAGTTTGTTATTTCAGAGCATGAGTGTCTAGATATCGATGAAGCTCACGTGTGTGCTGGACTGAACGAGGTCTCTCTAAAACAAGCCCAATTAAAAGTGTTAATTAGTGTGGCTTGTGTCCGTGTGACTGTGGGAGTGAGCCCGTTCTAACCTCTTCTTGTCTTGTTGTTTTCAGCTGTCGGTATGATCCCGGTCAAAGAGTAAGTACCCACAGCACAAAGCTACTTCGCATGGATTTGCATTTTATAACACTACCAATGGCTGGCAAACAAATTTCATTCAAAACTGGAGGTGATTGTTCAGCTTGTTTGCTAAGCTAACCAAGAATAGCATAACGTGTGTCTCTTAGCACAAATGCCAGCCGACCAGAGAATAATTCATGTTTATCAAACATGTTGTTTAGTATTCTATTTTTATGATATTATGTATTTTTAATTTTTGTAATTTTTCTTACAAACGATCGAGTGCAATTCTAATTTTAAGCCAAGAATATGAAGACTTTTGGTAAAAGTAAGGAAGGGTGCATGATAGCCTAGGTGCATGGGGATTGCTTGGTGGATGGTCGGTCAAATTTGAACCCAAAATTTTAATGATATAAACAAAGTACAAACAAATAATATACATTATGCATTAAATAAACATAATTTGTATACAGTTGAACTCTAAATTAGTAATTGTGATTTGTCGAATTCAATCTATTTGAATTGATCGTGATAAGAGCAATTTACTATACAATGGTTATTTTCCAAAGTTTTTTGAGAATTAAAAATTACTGATACATTTTGACTGATTCAATGTTAGTGGTATTTTTATATTTTGTTCGGAGAAAAAAGCATATTTTTTATATATTTTCTATACAAAGTTGCCAAAATGTTCACCAAAATAATAACCTTGTTTTCTGAATGAAATCGTTGCTATTCATGAGTGTCTCAGTCCTATCCTGCACTCAGTCACTGTATAGGTTATGTTCTGTTGTCCTCACAGCAAGTGCAATGATCCTCTAACCTGGCGTCTGGTGGAAGAGGAGCAAGGTCGCACCCGTCAGGAGAACAGGGAGAACGTGTCTTCCATCAAGATCGGAAGCGGGGAGTTCGAGGTGAAAGATATTCGGATCCTACTTGAAGTCGCAGCTAAAACGAAGCTAGGATGTGGGTGAGTTAATAGTCCCTTCCTCTGGGTCGTCACTTATCAATAAGTTGCTTCAAATGAGGAGCAGTATCCTAGAAATCTCCACGACTTGATGTTTGAGCTTTAGTTTATATTCCACCATTAAACTACATTTATTTTATTATTTAGATTTAGCCAGACCCAGACTTATTCTGGAGGTATCATTTAATTTAATCATTGTTACATGCATCCAAAATTGACCAGATTTTATATGTATGAGTATACATGATTTAACATCTCTTTATTAAATTTTGTACTTTAAATTATGTGCGTGTTTAAATGACTTGTCATGCCGAATCTCCTCGATTGCCCGGATGGGATGTGAATATTTTTATAGTTATCTAACTCAGTAGTAGGATATAGGTTACGCCCAAAACTCTGAATAAACATTAATTTTAACACTGTCATTAATTGATATCGCACATTTCACTTAAGTTTTAAGTCTTAACTACAGTGTGTTTTGTCCTGTAGGATATGCAAGTAGGCCTACCTGCACTGGAAGCCTGGAATGAACGGCTGACTGCCTGGCACTGTACAATGATGGAAATATCTCCCATAGACTTCCAATGTAGGAACTACATTATGTTGTGTCCTCTCCTACAGGATCTGCAAGGGCCCGGACTGGAAGCCTGGGATCTTCATCCAGTACACCAAGGAGAAGGGAGTAGCCCGCGAGGCCGGACTAAGACCGGGAGATCAGATCCTACAGTGTAACGGTGTCACCTTCACTCACACGGAGTTCAACCAGGTAAGCAGAAGCTACTCCACCAGGAAGTTTGGTCATGCGTTCCTCTGAAGGGCGCTGGTTCGATACACGCCAGTGCCACTAGTAGTAATCTGGACTTTTTTCTGTTTAATCCAAGATATTCCTTATAAAAATTACGAATTCTAGAATTGAGACTTATAAAATACACTTGGTTATTCTCTTAACTACCCTCATAAGAAGATGGACGAGCTGTCCCTGAGCAGGACTATTATGAAACATATTATAATATAATTTATTCCACCGATTACAAAGTGGCATCTAGACGTTTGTTGTATTTATTTCAAAACTGTTGTGATCAGCTATATCGTGTTTCGTTCGAGGGCATTGGACTGAAACTCCTGACAGGGTTTTCCGTGAAAAAAGAAACTTTTGACAAAGAGGTGAAGCTTATTATAATTAGGTTTGTTGTATTTTTTAATTCTAGCGTTTGGAACTAATTAGGCAATGGATTTACTTTTGAAACTATCACCTGATTGTTTTAAATTATTGTCATGCACGTCTGTCCAATTGTTTAATTTATTTTCACACAATTTCTTGAAATCTTTCAAGGCGTGCGGAAGTATACCAAAAACATTATTTCAAGGTCTACAAACATATCCTCTTAGTCTAAAGTATACTGAGAAAGCAAAACAACTAGCGCACATGTGTAATTCCATATGTAAACATCAAGGGCTTCCTGTCTTCCTGAACGATCGTGGGAAGCCTGCCTAGCCCTCTCAGACCCGGCGTCCCCAAACGAGGACAGCAAGTTTCCAAATTTAAATGTGCACGGGTAAACAATTTTTTTTTTCAATTAACCCCTATTTTTTATATTTTTGTGTGGATAAAAATGAAATAATTTTTTCCCCTATGCCAATGGTATGAATGGTACCTTTTGTAGAGAAGATTGAAAATAGACATCTGCAAAAAACAGTTGAAAACCAATTTGGTTTTCCCGGAAATTTGATATATCTCTAGTATTGCAGGTATTTGAGATACACAACATCCAAAATATGCAAATAATTGAGAAAAAATCTTGTTTTAGGTGTGCACCTATAATTTAACTTTTAGCTCAAAATGTAGTTTTAAAAAATCTAAAAAAAAAGGCCCAAACTCAAATTTTTTGGATAAAAATTACCAAATTTTACACGGATTTAATTCGGGTCTAAATGGGATAGGGACAATTTGCCCCTCTTAAGGTCCCTACCTATGGGTATAAAAAATTAAAGGGAATGTCAAAAGGCTTTTTTTTACATAAGAAAATGACAATATTCACCTTATAACATCGGGAAACCTTGGGAAAGCGTTAGTAAGGATTGCCGATGGCCGGCATTGAACTGGCAGCCTCCTGAATTTTGAGCCTCAAAATCAAACCCCCAAAGGGGAATCTATCGGGCCCAATTTTTTGTAGATATTAGTGTTACAAAAAAAACGCTTTATCAATTATGAAACTGACGTTTTTTTTTTTTTACTTTAAGTTGAGCACACGCCTAATATGACGTCCTAGCAATAGTATAGGCCTACCCCGGACATATTCCTGCTCATTATTCTTGGGTTGAAAGACTGATTTTTATGCTATTTTGTAAAATTCTCTTGTATAAAATTAAACAAAGTTGATGTCTTGAACTGTACGATGTTTTTCTTTCCCACGGTACAGAGATAGTATTTGTACCGGCGGAAAAAAAAAACTAAAAAGAATATTTGTAAACATACTGACTAAGAGTGTTTTTGAAATTTGATTACTACCAAACAAAATCAAATGCTATTATCTGCTTTAACTCCTTAGTGCTCCTGATGATGCCGATATGAAAAGTAACGTCTCCCACCGAATTATTCAAGCACCCTATACCAGGCAACTGACCATTCAAGAGAAAGCTAATTTTAACGTATCTTTCTGCTCATAGGCTGTAGAGGTGCTCAAATCTGCAAGACAACTAGACCTTGTGATCAGGAAAGGGGCTGGGTTCGACCTGTTCCCCGGAGAATCATCTGGATACAATAGTTCCGCTAGTTCCGTCAACGGGGACATGAGCCCAAGCTGGGGGGATGCCAAGAGGTTGTCTATCGTGAGGGAGGAGGGTGCTGCCGTGTCAGAGGGGGATGAGTGGTGAGCTGCATTTAGTAGGGATGCCAAAAGGTTGTATTTCGGAGGGAGGAGGGTGCTGCCGTGTCAGAGGGTGATGAGAGGTGAGCTGCATTGAGTGGGGGGATGCCAAGAGGTTGTATATCGTGAGGGAGGAGGGTGCTGCCGTGTCAGAGGGTGATGAGAGGTAAGTGGTCCACACAAAAAGCAGGTAAATCGTACTAACGTATACTTTAAGTATAATTTGAACTTTGACTTAATATTTGAATACCTCAAAGTCGCGCCGTGTCCGTTCTAACCGTGGGGCCACTTCCATTGACCTGTTGGCATTATGTGCATTTATAGTGTAATATCAAAAGCTGGAGGGTAAAAATTGTAATTGAAAATATATAATCTCTTGTTTTTTAATGGTGGAAAGGAGGTAGGGGGGGAGGGGTATTGTCTTAAATATTTGTGTTTCCTCATGTGGGTTTGCCTTTAAACACATTCTGGCCCATTAAAGTTAATATTTTTTCAAGTAAATTTTCGGCCTCGGCGTTTTCCAGACATCGGTTTCCCACGTCATTTTTTTGGCAACGCGCAACATTAGTTCGACGTGTATGGATGTATGTCCTCGTTCTGACGCCGGCACTGCGTAGCTGACTTGAGATATTATTCGCATTGCGTTTTCGAAAATGCCGCTCAAGTTGCTCCGAGGCAGCCGCAGACAAGCTACGCTACGCTCATTGGGTGTTGACCTCAGTGAACGAACCAATCAGTGAAATATTGCACATCCAGGAAACAGCCGATTCCTTTCACTACCTGGTCAACATCTAGCTCGCTAGGTGGTAGCACGAGGGCAGCACACTACTTGGTTATCACTTAGCTCGGTAGGTGGTAGCACCTAGACCGCTTTGGACACGTCGGTTATGATGTATGTTGCACTTCGAAAACGCTTTACATTTTACAGCCGCGCTGATGGATGATCGTTATCAATTAACCCACCTTTTCTTTTTTTTGCACTACACCTTTTAAAATAACTTATGTTGATATCGATTTTAATAAAAATGAGATTTCAGGTTAAATTTCAATTACAAACAATACCTGTTATATAGATTTCAAAAGTTAAAAAAATCCTAACTAAAGTGGACTTCACGGGAAGATTGGTACCAAGAAGGGTACCAAGAATTTCCTCCCCTCTTTACCACCACCACCTTCCTGGCACGAGCATAGTGGACAAGATGTAGATCGTATCCATCTAATAGTCGCTCGACCCTTCTATTGATGGTCTCGAAACCATCCAATTAAATTATTTTCGCTTGAATAGAGATAAATCCATTTTCGTTTCATTACGTTAACTGTTGTAATTTACCTTTTAAATGCCCTTTAATGTTAATGATTTTGACTTAAATATTTCACTGAAGTAAAATCAAAACGAAAATGTTTTTGAATGCTAAAAATTGATTGAAAACTAAGAACTTAACAGTATGATATACAACACACTTCTTCATCAGAAGTGCTGAGAATATTTTGTTAACATTGTTAGTTCTCAATCAATTTTTTGCGTTTAAAATCATTTTCGTGTTGATTTTATTTCAGGGAAACATTAAAGTTAAAATCATTAACATTTAAGAACATTTAAAAGGTAAATTACAACAGTTTATGTAATGAAAAGAAAATTAATTTATCTCTATTCAAGGGTTTCAATAGAAGGGTTGAGGATAGGTAAGATCTAAATCTTGTGCACTCTGCCCGTCCGAGGAAGGTGGTGGTGGTAAAGAGGGGAGGAAATTCCTGGTACCTGCGGACCAATCTTTCCGTGAAGTGGACTTTAGAGTAAAGTAAACATTGTTTTAATTCGATTTGCAACGAAATTATACAATATTTTAAAGAGTATACGTTATTGTGCGATTTTGATTTTTAAATTGCTTTGTATTTACACAAAAACGCGTCATGTATCTAAGGTAAGAAATTTCGAAGGTTCTCCGAAAATGTCAACGGAAAAGGATCAGCCTTTTCAATGGTTCATAAAGAAACACCAGCCCTTACCTACTGTTAATTAAATCGAAGGAGTGTGTTTTTTATGACAAATAATTCTGCGATCGCATCAAAAGATGGTCATAGAGGTTTTGATGATAGTGTCCTGAACATTTCTTTAATGTCGAAGTTGGCGTTTTCCTGAGCTATTTTGTTCAAGGAATCAAAATTTCCGTTACCGACGGTAGCTCTACCTACCTTGTAATGTAGGTAGTTCAAGTATTTCTCTTGTAAAGTAATTAACTCTGTATCTGAATTACTTCACAAATAAACTTTTGTAAATTATAATTCACTGGCAATACCTTTCATTGAGCGCAAATACATGCAATATATTTAGACACAATGTTTAAACGATTGTCCCTCCTATATTGCTACTCTAATAACTACCTTGGCCTGTTTATTTTTCTTAAATTATTAATTAACCTGTCGTTTTGTAATTTCAGATTACTACAAATGGATCGTGGCAATGTGTTCCGAGGCAATCCATGGCCTAAATGTGAACAGAATGGTAACGACTGCAGTGTGATTGAGAGCGAAGGCAAGCCGACTGTGATTCACATACGAGAGGCAGGTGGTCGAAGCTGCAACACCGAGAACGATCAGAAGCTGGCCGAGATCTGCATGATATCCCAGCAGCAGGAGACTACCACGGTGATCGTCGAGGTGCACAGGAGTGAACTGGATGACAACGGACTCTCCAGAACACACAATGTAAGGGTGCTCGGTGGAACACGTCTTGTGTCCAAGACGAAGATAGATCAGTCAGGCGGGTGGGAACTCTTTTTCGGATGCCCCCGCCCCACACTCCCCGGAGACAGGCGCGTCGGAAGTCTATTTTTCCAGGAAGGGCGAACTTTTCCCAGGAAGAGTACATGCTCCCATACATAGTTACACTTACATAATATGCAACTAATGGCCTTGAGTCAGTAGCGTACGGTGAAATATATTTCGGGGGGTGGGGGGCTTGGATTAACGACTCAATTGGGGGATGTCCCCCACAATAGCGCCGCGCAGGTAATTTAAAAAAAAATACGTATTTTGACGAAAAAAAAAGAAACGATAATAGATTAATTAATTTTTTTCCGTAAACCTATAGATGACTTGAAGAATGTAATATTATGCTTGTTGGTTTATGCTTATGCTTGTATGGTTATTTCGTCAATTTTCTAAGGAGTGGGGGGGGGGGGGCGAGAAGATACTTTCGCCCCCCCGCCCCGTAAGCTCAGGGGGGGGGGGCAAGCTATCATCCTGCCCCCGGCCCCCGGCTCCGACGCCGCTGCCCGGAGAGAGATGAGTTTTATTTTCTTAGAGATGCTCAAACACTTAACTCACACTAGCAGTGGCGTAACCAGCCCTTGCTTTTCAGGGGGTTGAACATTGCCCATGAAATAATTGCTTCGGTAAAAGTATGTATATCCTGGCACAATGGGGGGTCTGAGCGGGGTGCCCCCTAGCTAGTGCGGGTCAGGGGCGCAGTCCAGAAATTTGTTGATGTTCAACATTGCAAATTGTGGTATTTTACTAGATTTAAACGTGGTTTGTTTTCGTCGATAATTTATAAAATTGTGAAGATTGTCAGTTTTATTGTCAGTTAACAAAATCTTCTCACAAAATTGTGCCCCTCTCGTCCCTCTCTGACCTAATTTGGGAGGGCGGTCGCCTACCCCCCTCGCCATCCTCCCCGTAGTTACGCCACTGCACTCTAGTGTCTGACTGCAATAAGTTTTTCATTTGATGCAGCCGTCCGTGGTGATCTACGGCGTAACCCGTGACTGGATGTCAAACATTTTAAAAAGGGGGGAGGGTCACAGGAATAAGTGGGTTGGGTCCGTGGTGATCTACGGCGTGACCCGTGACTGGATGTCAAACATTTTGAAAAGGGGGGAGTGGGAGGGTCACAGGAATAAGTGGGTTGGGTCCGTGGTGATCTACGGCGTAACCCGTGACTGGATGTCAAACATTTTAAAAAGGGGGGAGGGTCACAGGAATAAGTGGGTTGGGGAAATTCACTTCCACCCCCTCCCCCCTCTTACGCGTACACAGGCGCGTAGGAACTCTTTTTCGAGTGTGATGACCTTTTTTTCTTCCACATAAGTTATATGTCAGAACTGGCCCCCAAGTCTTACATCCTGTACTGACTGCATCTTCTATGTCAGTTGATGGGTTTTGGCCAAGTGGTGACTGAATGTCAAACATTCTGTAGAAAGCAGGGGGGTGGGGGGATTCCCCATTCTCCCCTCTTTCGCCTGGGTCTACACATTTACTAACCTTTCAAAAACCATCCAATAGGGTCATAATCTTCGTTATTTTCAAGTGGCATTCCATTTTATAAGATACTTCCGAAGTTTATTAGTAGTTTATAGCCAATATTTGACACACATTTAAAGTCTAGCCGTCAACACACCAATTGTAATAAGTGGACTGTATGAATTTGTATTTTACTACAATAAGGTTTAGATAGAAGCCTCTTATGTAAAACGTTGTTTGTTGTTGTAGGGCAACCACCATGGCCAGCTGTCCAAGAGTCTGTCCAGCAACTCCTTCGCCAGCGCTAGCTCCACCAGTAGCCTTAGTTCGGCCTTGAGCCAGGAGCTTCACAGGCGCATCCAGCGCAAGGAAACAGACACATCTAGAGAACAGAGAAGGAAGACACTACTCAAAGCAGTGGACAAGGAAGAGGAAGAGCGACACCAGAAGCTGATGAGCGAGTTCAAGATGGCGCACAGAAAGATGTTCAGGTCAACGGACAATCTGCAACAAGACCACGTGAGTTGAGCTATATTATTTTATTTTATTTTATTAGTTGTTAACTTCTGTTCTCAAGTTACTGAGCAATCTTTACTAAGACAATTTGCGTTGAGTGCATGAGCAGTGAGCACAACACCTTGAATAGTGGGCTCTACCACATTTTATCAGCGCCACCAAACAAACCGTGTGTTATATCTCCGCCCTTGGCAAATATATGGCTGCTCGCAAATTGTTTAACTCTTATACATCTTTAAGACCCGATATCAATGCTGTATGATTAAAATACCAGGGAGTTTATGGCCAGAAGTCAATGGGGCCATGCTTAATGGGCCTCTAGATGTTTTCTTATGTTTTGACGATCGATGTACATCGGAGGATGTCCAAAAAGACTGGGGATACCCATAAATTTTGTAGCTGAAGAGAGTTTTGACCACTGATGTGAGCTCTCTCGATGGAATAAGAAAGTACAGAATATGTTAGGTTGCATATTCCAGACCTACTTTGTCCCAATATTGATTTGATCTTTGTTACTTAACGACTCTCTTGATGCAATATTGCTATGCGATAGTACGATAAGGGGTGATATATGATGATGAAGGACAATAAAAACCCATGTTGTATGCAGGATTGGAACCAACGTCCTAATTGTGTTATACACGCTTCGGAGCCATCGCGGACGGCCAATGATTTGAACAGCTGTATCATTGGAAATGGCAACACAAGATAAAAGACTTTTGCAAGCTTTGGATAATGGGTATATGAAGGTTTCGATAAGAATCGTAGGCAAGATCATATGGGACCGAATAAGAGTCTGCAATAGCAGTGATTTTTGTCAGGATCGCTTAGCCACTTCGTGAAGACAGTTATCAGATTGATACAAAACTTTGCACTGATAACATGGTCATCCAACATGGTAACATGGTTGTATATACAGCCTTCTTTCTAGGCACTTTTTAAAAACAATCACAAAAAATCTAAATAAATTACATAGATTTTTCGGGTTGGTGTAAAATCATCAAATTTGATAAATTTCAGGAATTTACTAATGGCTTATCCGCAATATGTTTAGTAATCTTGACTTTAAAAGAGTGATAATATCCTTGCTAGACAACAACACAAAATTGCACGTCAATCAGATGACAACTTTATGAAGGAAAAGTTTAAAAAATGACAAATTGAAATAGATGTGGCTGGCTAGGAGTTTAATGGAGCTGATAGAAGTGATTTTTACATGTCAAAAGAATAGTAAGAGCACGTTACGTACGGAAGCCAGTAAATGATGGCATTGAATTGTTCGAGGTAGGAGAGCGGTAGGAGGTAGAATGTAGAAGCTAGCACCGATGGCTGGATAGTGTGGTGGAAAGATGCGCACCTCGATATGTTTTTAATCGGAACGGAATGGCTATGGCCCCCACTTACTACTGGAGAGCTTCATCGAAGCAAGAAAGAAGTCAATCTTAGAAATGTTTTCACATTGTGGGTGGTAGCTTGAAATTACAGTGGTATCCTGTTATTGTCTTGAAACAACATTGTTTTCGCTTGATACCGACCACAGGCACACAATGTATAACGCGTTTGTAAGTTTATGTTCAAAAGTTGGAGCAAAGGAATTAGGCCTTAGCTGATACCGTAGGTCACACTATACACCACACGTGAAATATTAAAACACGAAGTGCGTAGGAAAACCCTGCCGCAACCACTGGTTAGTGGTTACTGAGGGCGAGACTGAGATATCCCGGAGAACGTGTCAGAAAAAACAAATACCCTCCCCCTACCCCTCCACCTTGGATACACCACTGGACGCTAGTGGAGCTAGCTCGCTGAGATTGAAAAGTACACTTTGCGTAAAAATGCGCATAAATGCGCAGAATGGTTATTAGGGTGTTCAGGTAATCGTCCGTCTGTTTTGGGGAATGGTTGTGGGGTTCGAAGCCTCTCCCCTGATATTCTTTAGTGCCTGGTGCGAAGCACCTATAACTAAAAATCAGATGTGTGCCAGAGTTGGGCGATGGATAGCGTCCTTACGCTGCATGGTGGTTGGTGAATGGTGACAGGTTACAGGTACCGTTGATTTCGGTTAAATACCGCCGGAGCTCGGGAATGGCAACAAACCTCTAGGTTTTTCCATTGGATGTAATATGTAGCAGCACCGCAGAAAAAGTCCCACAAGAGACATCAAAGGAGGGTTATTTTTTTTATCGTCACGGAGGTCTTAGTCGTGGGTCCACTAGACATCCAAGAAGTTTTTTTTTATCGTCACGGATGTCTTAGTCGTGGGTCCACTACACCCACTCGACGACGCGCGGCGATGAGACGTTGACGAGCCCGCAGAAGCCGTGCGCGACGACGTGGAGGCAAGAAACGAGGTCCAAGAGCTGCAATGGGGCGCGGGAATACCTCGCTTCTTCTCGGAATAATGTGGAGGAATGACCAATGGGCTATTTGATAGAACCCAATCCCAGCATGAGCCTAAACGACCGAAGAAAACCTTGAAAAAATTTCAGTCAGGATTGCCGGTGGTGTTATTCTTGCCGACCACATCTCCGCCGAGTCTGAGTCTGATTCGAGCATGAGCATGAGCAGGCGCTACATTTATCTTTGTCGATTTTAAACTATAACTATGCTCACAGCTTATGCAGAAATTCACTTCCACACTCTTGAGTGACAAGTGGTACAATATGTTCCTGTTTGAGACAGCTAGCTGCCCATTCCGTGGGTCAATTACTTTCCGGGGCCCCACCCCCCCCCCCACTCCCCTTTTCCCCCAAATTTTCCCAAATCTAACCCTTTTCTCAACTGGTTTCCCCCCTCCTTCCCCGGGGAAAGGATAAAACCCCCAAAGGCCATCCCCAAATCCTCAATGTGCTCGTCTTCTGATCGATCACATTCCACGTACTAATTGTTTTTGACCGTGACTTTCATTCTCCGTCTATTTTTGTAACTACTTTCTCACTTGTTACTATATCACACTTGAGCATCATAATATTGTGATGTTATGGTCATCATCCGAGAACTAGAACGATAATAGAACAATACCCGGTACCTAGTGGAACTCGCTCCACCTTCTTGGCGCATGGCACTAGCTGATACCCACAAACAACACTTGGGACCCCCAAGTTTGTCAAAAGTAGTTATTTTACACTGTAAAATTTTTCCTTGTAAAATTTAAAAGTATACAGAAAATTGGAAGTAACCTTTCAAAATAAGTGAAAATTTAAAATTACCCCCCTTTGGGGACTTTTAAAAATAAAAAGGACTTTGTACATTAAAAAAAACCATGTCCATTGGGTTTTAATTTTGGGGGTACGCAGGGCATGTAAAAAAAAGGGAAGAATCCTTTATTTAAACTAGGTTACATAAATCAAACCCATCCTTTGGGAACTCTTAAAAAAATAAGACCAGGGTCATTGAAAAACCATGTCCTTTTATGTTTATTTTGGGGGTTTCAGGGGGCCCAGTAAAAAAACGAGTTCTATCCCCATTTTTTTCAATTGGGGGCCCGTAAAATACCCATCCATTAAAACTTTTTAAAATAATAAGGCCACTTTCTTAAAAAAACCATGTCCATTAGGTTTTTTTTTTAGGGGTTTTAAAAACAAGGATGTAAAAAAACGAGTACTATACCTTTAAATTTCAAGTAGGGTCCTCGAAAATAAAAAAACCCATCCTTTGGACTTTTAAAAATAATAAAAACCATGAAAATTGAAAAACCAGTCCATTAGGTTTATTTTTAGGGGTACCCAGGGCAGTAATAAACGAGTACTATCCCATTTTTCAAGTGGTTCATCGAAAATTAAAACCCACCCAAATTGGCTTTTAAATAAAAGGCCATTTTAAAATTGGGAAAACCTTTTCCCTTTTTAAGTTTTTTTTAGGGGTTTAACGCAGGGCTTGTAAAAAAACGAGTAGTTTTCCCCTTTTCAACTGGTTCATGAAAATATCCCCCTCCTTTTAAACCTTTTAAAAATAATAAGGCCATGCAAAATTCAAAAACCTTTGTCCAAAAGGGTTTTATTTTGGGGGACGCAGGGCATGTAATAAAACAAAGTACTTTTCCCCAATTATTTCAACTGGTTCATCGAAAAATTAAAACCCATCCATTGAACTTTTAAAAAATTAATAACCCATGTTCATTGGAAAAAAATGCCCCAAAAGGGGTTTATTTTTTGGGGTACGCGGGGCCAGGGAAAGCAAAAGAGTTGTATGCTATTTTACGTAAAATCAGGGTTGGTTCAGAGCTGGTAATTGTTTTCATGTACATCTGGTAAAAACCCCTGGCAAAGCTATAACATACAAGAAATGTCAAAGTTGAAGCGTTGGTAATTATGTTTTTCATGTACATCCCCGGTATGAACCCTGGCCAAAGCAAAAACATACAAGTTTATTATGGGTTGAACTCGGGTAATTATGTTTCACATCTCGGTAATAAACCCCTGGCAAAGTTTAAAACATACAAAAAAAATTTTTTTGGTTGAACCCTCTGGTAATTATGTGCTCATCGTACATTCGGTATAAACCCCTGGAAAAGCAAAAACCATACAATATTATTATGGTTAAAGGGCTGGTAATTAGTGCTCATGTACGTGGGGTATAAACCTGGCAAAGCAAAAAACTTTAAAAGGGTTATTATGGTTGAAGCTCGGTAATTAGGGTTTTTCATCGTACCCTCGGTAATGAACCCGGGAAAAAGCTAAAATATCCCAAATTATTATGGTTGAAGCCCTGTAAAATTATGTTTTCATCGTAATCCGGTAATAACCCTGGCAAAGCAAAAAACATAAAAAGATTATTATGGTTTGAAGCTCGGGTAATTATGGGGCAATCGTACATCCGGTAATAAACCCTGGAAAAGCTAAAAAATAAAAGTTATTATGGTTGAACCCCGGGTGTTTAGTGTTCATCCTACATTTCGTAATGAACCCGGGCAAACCCAAAAAATACAAGATTTTTTGGGTTGAAGCCCTGGTAATTATGTTTTTCATCGAAACATCCCCCCCCCGGTAATAAACCCCCTGGCAAAGTTTAAACTAAAAAGTTTAAATTATGGTTGAAGCCCTGGAAATTAAATGTTTTTATCTTTACACCCTCGGTAATGAACCCTGGAAAAGTTTAAAACATAAAAATTTTTATTAGGGTTTTGAAGCTCTGGAAATTTAATGGGTTCATGGGTACATCTCGGTTTTTAAACCCTGGAAAAGCTAAAACATACAATATTATTAGGGAAAAGTGTTTGGTAATTATGTGCCATAGTACAGTGGGTTTTATAAACCCTGGCAAAGCAAAAACATACAGATTTTTTTGGGGTTAAAGGGCCCTGGTAATTATTTGTTCATGTACATCCGGTATAACCCCGGGAAAAGGCTTAAACATGCAAGTTTTTTTGGGTTTGAAGCTCGGGGAAAATTATGTGTTCATGTACTTCGGTAAAAACCCTGGCAAAGCTAAAAACACACAATATTTTTTTATGGTTAAAGGGGCGGGAAAATTATGTGCTCATAGTACAGTCGGTATAAACCCGGGAAAAGTTTAAAACATACAAGATTATTAGGGTTTTTGAAGCCCCTGGAAATTTATGTTTTTCTTTCGTAAAATCTGGGTATAAAACCCTGGAAAAGTTTAAAAATAAAATATTTTTTAGGGTTTTAAAGTGCTGGTAATTTGGCTCAAAAAGTCCCGTCGGTAAAACCCTGGAAAAAATCTAAAACTTTAAAAAAATTTTATGGTTGAAGCTCGGTAATTTATGTGTTCACGAAACATCTCGGTATAAACCCCCGGGGCAAACCCTAAAACAAACCCTTTATTATTATGGTTGAACTCTGGAAATTATGTTTTTTCATCGTACATCTCGAAATAAACCCTGGAAAAGCAAAAAAATTTTTAAAAATATTTTAGGGTTTAAAAGTGCGGGTAATTTTTGTGCTCATAGTAAGTGGGTTTAAAACCCTGGAAAAAGCAAAAACATACAAGATTTTAAATGGTTGATGCTCTGGAAATTATGTTTTTCATCGACATTTCGGTATCCCCCCCCCGGGGGAAAAGCTCAAACAACAATATTATTAGGGTTTAAAAGTGTGGTAATTATGGTGCTCATAGTCACCCGTAAAAAAACCCTGGAAAAGCTATAACTACAAGAATATTACCCTTGGGACGGGTAAACTTTTGGGGACGTCACCTTTACCCTGTTATTACATGACAGAAAAAATTATAAATTTAAACTGTTACTCGATGAACGTGTCAGGGTGTGAAACTGCTGAGACATCCCATTGGTCTATTTTAAAACAAAATGATATTTTTTTTTAATTTTAATCTTTGTCTTTTCGTCCTCCTAGCGCTCAACCCCTCCTAGCTTTAAAAACGAGTGTTCCCCTCCGCGGGAAAAGGGCCCTGCGAGTGAGACCGGATTAGGAAGGGTTCCCCGGGCTTAGCTTGTTGGGCAGGAACGCGCCCAAATTTTTTTCGGGGCCAGTGGTTTGCCATTTTCAAAGGCGACGGGGTTCCCGAGGGCCATCAGTGGCACCCCCCCCCCCCCCCCGCCCCCTTTGGAAAATTAAGGGGAGTCTAGATTTCAGACTATACTTATGCCCCCCCCCTCAATATAAACAAAAAGCATCTTTGAATTTTTAAGTGGCAAAAAATTTTTAAACTGGATTATGGAATTTTAAAACAAATTGATAGGACTATGGGAGGTAACACCCCTAAAGATCTTAGAAAGGATGCCACCATTTGCTATGTTGGGAAATTAAATAAAATGAGGTCCCTGACTTGCCTAACTGGACCCCCCATATTTGCCGGAAGGCTTAAAATGTTTTTTCCCGAAAAAATTAATTTTCATGGGCATTGGGCAATAAATGGGCATTTTTAAATGCCCCCCCCTTTTTTCCCCAAAAAATTTTATTTCCCCGGCCGCCCTGTTTTGGTTCCCCCGGGACCGCCAAAGATGTTTTTTTGCGACGGGCTTAGACTTCCGGAGTGAAATTATTGTATTTTTCAGCCCCTTGGGGACGTGAAATTTCGGGGAAAGGGGGTTACGAAAAACTTTCCCTTAGAAACCCTTTAAATTTGGCCTCGTCTGGATCCATTTTTCCGCAAAAAATATTTGCGAATCCCCACGTTAAAAATTGGAGTTGTTAAAGGTCCCCTTTTGTTTTTTTTGTTTTAAAAAAAACACTCGTCCTGCAAGGTGTCACCCCGCAGGGCACAAAACCCTGAAGAATAAAAGGGTTTTAAATTAAAAAGGGGTTTGGCCCCCGCTTTGATTTAAAGCCCCCCACTAAAAAAATCAGTTATAAAAATGGTGGGTAGCCCTTCAAATAAAATTTTATTTATTTATTTTTATTTTTTTAAAAAAATAATTCTAGAATAAAAAACGGGCCCCTTTTTGACTTTTTGGGGTGGCCCTCTTCGGGACCCGGGGACGGGTTTGCCTGAAAAAAGGTCTGTCAGGGGAAAAACCTAGACTTTTTGGTCCCCTTTAAAATCACATTATAAATCATCAATCCCCGGGACTACCCTTCATAATAAAAACACCACGGCCCAAAAACAAAAAAATTTTTACGAAAGTTGTCTGAATAAAAAAAAATTGTTTTAATTTTATTATTAAGGAAAACTTGGGGGAACATCACCTCCATATGGCCATTATATGACAATTTTTAAATAAGTGTAGCCTAAGATACAGATGGAGGGGGGGGGAGGTAATTTTTGGAGTACCCACCCCCCAAAATGCAAAATTAAATTTTTGAGCATTTTTATTTATTGTTCCAAACAAAAAAACCACTTTTTTTTTTTCAAATTTTCTTCTGGGTTTTTTAAAATAATGCCAATTTTTTTTTTTCATTTTTATCTCGGGGGGTTTTTATTTTTTTTTTCCCAGTCTAATTTTTCAACTTTTGAAGGGCGCCCCAAAAAACTATGGTTTCCCTTTCCTTGCCTCCCGGGCGACGTAACGTGCCCGGGACCGGAAATCCCCCGGGTGGGGGGAAAACAGTCTATGTACAAAACCTTTTTGTTTTATGAAGATCTCAATGGTACTATCATTGAGTATAAAACCCTTTTACCCCCCACATTAACAGATTGTATATTTTTCGGGGGCCCCTATTTAGCTTCATCTTTTTTTTTGTCAGACGATCAGTCAGGAAGTGGGAGAAATAAAAAGCGGCAAAAAAAACCCGGAGAACATGCTACTTTTTTCCGTTATGCGGCCCGGGTAGTGCGTACTTTTTTCACGGAGAAATATTGAAAGGGTACCCAAAAAATTTTTTGTATTGTATGCGTGTTTTTTGGGTTTTTCTAAGGAAAAAAAAGTTGGCATTTCCCAAAATTAGCTTGTAACGCCCCCCGCGACGCTGGGGAATGTTCCGAGTCTCCCCCCTCCGAGTTTAAATTTTGGGGGTAGTGCCCAGGGTGGGAAATAGCTTTTTTTTTGGGTTTTTTCCTGTTTCAATTACCCAGGTGTACTTTTTTTCTGTCTTGTGAAATGTACCTGTCCAACCCAAAACTTTTTTTTTGGGGCCCTGTTGTAATTCCCCACAAACTGCGACTGGAGTAAGAATTTTACCCCTGCAATTTTAGCGGGGGGGGGTTTTGTAAAAAAACAAAATTTTTGCGCCGGGCCCGAGCAATATCTTTCCCATGATTTAGGGAATCTTTCAGGGCCCCTTTTTTAAAAAGGGAAAATTTGCCAATTAATAAAACCTTTTAAGAAAAAACCTAACCCAAAGGGCCGCATAACTAAAACTAGGATAGGTCTGTTTTGAAAGACGTATACCCAAAGGTTATGCACAACAATGTACTAAAAATTTCTTTTCTGGGCCCCAAAATATTAAAAAATATAGTTGGGGCCCCGAAGCCTATTTAGCCTTCATCGGGGTGGTTTGTAGGTTTAAAAGGCCCTTCCTAGCCTGTCATATGTAAAAAACCTGGGGGGGCAAATATTTTTTTTTTGTCCAACTGGGAGAAACGTGTACTTATTACTCCTTTTTCCGGGTTTTTTAACGTACATCCGGATGATTCCAGGATAAATTAGGGAACCGGGTACGGGACAAAAAAACAAAGCTAATCGTCACATGGGGAACAAAGTGAGTATGAATTTTTTGAGTATCCCAAAAATTATTTCAGTAATATTTAAAATTATATGGTGCATCTTAAAATGCTATTTCAGGGCCCGTAAACTCTTCAAAAAAAACGTGGGCCCCAAAAAAATGTATATAAACGATAATTATTGATTTGAAAGTGAAATCTGTAATAAGGGCAAATCGCGGGTTTATTGCCATTGAAATAAAAGGATTGGGCGGTCTTTTTACCCCCCTCCCCCCATTGGGAAAATTCAACTTTCCCGTTTTTCCTTTGCCCAGTAGGCCTAGCTGATCCTCGCTGGGCTTTTTTGGAAACTTTTCTTACCCCGTGATTCCGCGAAAAACCTTTTAAAAATAAATTAAATTATAATTTTTCGTTGGGCCCCCTGAATTCTGGGCCGAACGTTGAAAAACGAGGTTAAAACGAAACTATGTTTTTTTGATGAAAGGTAACGATCGAACCCGACAAAAGAAGAAAAAAATTTTCTCAATAAACCCAAAAAAAGGCTTAAAAAAAGGGGGTTTGAAAAATCCACCACCCATAGGGAATTTGTAGCGCCCGCAAAACATCAAAAAAAATAGTATCGTAAAGTTCTTTGCTGCTACTTCCCCCTATTTTTTCGGGGGCATTTACCCGGAAAGCGTTATCGTGTAGCGCCCCCAAGACTGCATGTACGACGCCCCCATGATTTTATCCACATGATTCGCGTAACATATGAATGCACTGTAACATTTTATCAGCTTTTCCCCTGTATTATTGGATGAGCGAAGCGAAGATTTCCCTTCTACTACACTGGAGAAAAAAAACCGGAATGGTTTTTTTTTTTTCTTTCTTTCTTTTTTTTTTTATTTTTTTGTGTCTGTTAAAAACGAAATTTCCCGGGTAAACCGGTCTCCCAAAAATTTGGGTGAAAATTGGAATTGAAATTTTGAATTCATTAGAAAAATGATAAAAAATTTTTAAAAAACCCCAATTTAAAAAGATTTTTTTTGTTTTTGAATTTTTTTGGTTTTTTTCCCCCTTTGGAAGTGTGTTTTTTAAAACACATTGGGAAAAAAGAAAAATTGAAAGGGGATGAAAAATTTTAAAAGGAAACCCGAATCTTTGAAATTAGAAACGTTGGTTAAAGGGGGAAAAATTTTTTTGAAAAATTTTTTTCATAAAATTTTTGCATTTTAACCGGGGGTTTTTTTTCTTTTGGGTTTTCTTGTTTTTTTTCCCTTTTTTGGGAATTTTTTGGGGGTTTGGGGGGAAAAAGATTTTCAGAACCAATTTTAAATTGTTAATTTTCGGGAAAAAAAACCTTTTTTGGAAAAATTCTTTAAAAACGGGGAAAGGAAAACCCCTTGCCAACCCTTTTTTTGAAAAAAAGGGGAAATCGGGAAAAAGTAAATTTTTTCATTTAAATTTCGGGCCCAAATTTTTAAAAAAAAGGAAAAATTTTTTTTAGTTTTTTTCTTGTTTTTTCTGTTTGTATTTTTGTGTGTTTGTTAAAACCCAAAAGATTCGACTTTTTTAAACCCAAAATTTAAATTCCATTTGGCCCGGAAAAAAGAAAATTTTTTTTTTTTTTTTTTTTTTTTGGAAAAAACCTTCGGAAATTTTCCCTTTTAAAATTTTAAAGACCCTTTTTCCAACGTTTTTTTTGGGTTTTTTTTTCAATTTTTCCCATGAAAAAAATTTCAAATTTTTAAAATTAAAACGTTAACCCCCTTTTTTTAACGGAAAAATTTTTGTTTTTTTCGTTTTTTTTAGTGCGATAATTTCGTGGGCATTTTTGGGCCCATTTTGACCCAAAGGGGGGGGGCTACAACGTTCATATTTCACATAGAAAAATTTGCCCTTTAAACCCTGTATTGCTTTTTTTAAAGAAAGAGTTTTAAAAAAATAGCCAGAATCCATAAAAAATAAAAGGGTTTTTAAAATGAGTTTTTTTTTTAAAGGGTTTTTAATATAACAAAATTAAAAAATAACAATAGAAACTTGACAAAAATCACCTACAAAGCCCTTCAAAAACACTTTCAAAGGGAAAAAGGGGCCACAAAAAATAAAAAAAACAAAAAGCCATTTCCCTCAACGCGGCGGGACTAAAGAGTTTTTCCCAGTATAAATTTTATTTCTAAACCCTCCCCTGTTGGCTCGCCCACCCTGTTCCCGGGGGGACCCGATTTTAAAACCCGCGAAAACCCGGGAATCCTCTGAAATTTTTTTTTTTGGAGGTTTTCCCCTGCAAGGGATTGATTTCCCCCCTTTTTCAAAAGCTCTAATTCCAATATAAATTTATTTACTTGTTAGACAAATAAAAAATCAAAAACCAACACACAAACATGCACTGCAAAATGGGCAGGTTTCCTACGAAAAAATTTTTATTATTTTTTATTTATTTCTATTCTTTCCCAAAAAGGGGATTTTAAGGGGCATAAAAAATATAGTCCTATGGGTGCTTCCGCGGGGATTTCATATAAAAAAAAAATTATTGAGATTTTTAAATTAAAAGTACTTAAAAAATTTTTGCCCTTACCAGTACTCAAAATTAAAGCTAATAAATTAAAAAAACAGTTTAAAGATTGGCCCGGTGGGCTGGATTGGGGTTTTACGGGGCCCCATTGACCAAAAATGGTATGTTAAAGGAAGTTTTTTTTGTAAATTTCTAATGTAAAAATTTTATTAAATTAAATTTTTGAAAATTGTAGGGCCCAAATTACCTAAAAGAATAAATTAAACCCCCTAGAAAGCTAGAAAAAGGGGCCCGAGGGCCCCGTCACAAAGTGTTTTAACTTACTATGTTATTTTTTAAAATTTTTAAAAACCACATTATAAAATTTCAAAACAAAATTTATAAAAAAAATAATGTTAAAAAGGGGAAAAGTAAAGGGTGAGCAAATGATGGTGAACAATTGGGAAAATTGAAAAAAACGCTACAATAAAATAAATAAAAAAAAAAATCATCAAAACAAAAAGACAAGCCTAACAAAGGAAAGTTAATAAATAAAAATAACGGATATATATATATTTAACCTTTGGGTTTATAGTAGGCAAATGCCTACCCACTGACCCACACCGGGGTCCCCCCCGGGGTGTCACTTTTTTTTAAATTTTTGTCTAAAGTACCAACCTATTTTAAACCCAAAAATGAATATGTAAAGAAATTTCCCCGAAGGGGGGTGATTCTGGGAAAAATTTTTAAAAAGGGGCCCAAATATAAAATTTTCCGGCCGAATCAAAAAAACGGAAAACGGTTTTGGGGAAAATGTCTTGTCCCAAACGGTTTACTAACTGATCTGGAATGTTCGTTCGTCTGCGTTACAGTAACCCCCCCCACCCAAATCAAATAATCACACTAAAACCCGGGCCCCCACAAGATAATGATGCCCCGTTTTTAAAACTTAAAACAACGTAAATAGCCGCTTTGGGCCAAAAATTTCTGGGGGGGGGGGGGGACAAAAGCTGCCTCAGCATTAATTATATGTAAATCATTTCTTGATTTGGGCTGTCCCGGAAAAAACTCCCGCGTAGATATTTTTTAAAACAATCCCCAAAAATCAACCTAGGATCGAAAACCCGGGTTTTCCCCTTTAAACTAACTTTCCCCCACACATCAGGGGCGGGGTTTCGGGGGGCTATCGCCCCCCCAAAAACCCTTTTTCCCTGGTCTTTTTCTTTTTTTACTTGCCCCCATATTTTAATACATTTTTAAAAGTTTTTTTAAACTTTTTAAAAATCGTAAAATTTTTAAAATTTTTTGCCCCCCCCGGTTTATAAATCTTGTTGGCCCAAAAAGGGGCTTTTTTACAGAACCCCCTACTTTTCGTCCGGGTTTTCCCCCCCCCCCCTTTCCCCCCTACAACTCATTGTCGATTTCCCGGATACCCCACTGCTTCCCAAAATTTGGGTTTTAAAATTTGAGGACAATATAAATGTGAAATTTTTTTAATTTGAACAAAAAAATATCTACATGGCAAAGGGCTATCGCTTTATATTGTTTTCCTTCTTCAAATTAGAACTATTTACCAGCCAAGGAAAAAACGTCTAAAAAGAACATATCCTTAAAAAAGCTAGCAATCGAAGTGATGGTTACTGTTTTGGGGCCCTTTGAAACGTCCCCCGTCCAAAAGTGTTTCGTTTCCCCGCCCGAACCCCTTTTCCCCCCCCTTTGGACACCCATAAAATTAAGAAATAAGGGGGCCCCCTGTATTTTCCGTCTTCCCGAAACCGATCGGTCCAATTTTTAAAGAAAAAAAAATGTCAAAAAATTGCAAGCACAATAAAAACAAAATACAAAAAGCTATACTTGCATTTAAAAACCTCTTTTTTTACGAGTACATTTTTTTTTTAAAAAGTTACGTAAAAGTAGTAAATTTTTAAAATAAAATTTTTCCCCCAAAAAATTTAAAAGTTCAGATTTTGATAAAAAAAAACGTATTTTTATTTTTTTTTCTACGACGAAAACTGTAAACGTAATCAACAATGTAAAAATCTTTGGTAATATGGTGATATGAAAAAGTATAAGCATTTACAAAGTAATGTTTTTTTTTTTTGTTTGTTTTTTTTGTTTTTTTGTTTTTTTTTTCTTTCTTTCTTTCTTTTTTTTTTTTTTCCCTTTTTTTTTTTTCTTTCCTTTTCTTTCCCTTTCTTTTTTTTTTCTTTCTTTCTTTCATTCTTTCTTTTTTTCTTTCTTTTTTTTTCTTTTTATGAGTTTTAATTTAGTACAGCACAAGTACCCTATTAAAATAGACAATATAATTAAAATAATAAAATATAAAAAAGTAAAAATTAAAAATTATATTTTTATACCCATTTAAATAACAAAAATCATGAAAAAATAAAAAAAAATAAATTAAAATTTTCAAGTGCAACAAACATTTAGAGTAAATAACGTTTTTTGTAACCATAATACCATACAAAAATGCAAAAACTTTTCAAAAAAGGGGGGCCCAAACCGAAAAAGAGAAGATACAAGTGGCTCAAATGGCCCTAAAGTGGTTAGATCTAGAAGTGTGGCCAAGCCCCTTATTTTGTTTAAAAATTTAAAAATTTAAATATATTTATTAATTATATAAAAAAATTAAATATTCAATTTTCCATATTAATTTTGTAACTATAATTTTGAAATAAATATATTTACAAAAATAACATAAAAAATTAAAAAAATTTTTTGAAACATTTACATGTGGAAATATCAAAAAAATTTAAAAGACGCCCAAACAAAATTAAAAGCTTGGTCGAAAGAATTTTTTTCTAAATTTCGTTACTGACTAAACCCAAAAATTAATAATCCAAAAACCATTGACCAAACTTTTAAAATTTTATATTTCCCCATGTAAATGGGTTTTAATCAAAATTTTTTTAAAAGTTTATGTTTTTTTGTTAATATATTTATTTCAAATTATAGTTACTAAAAATATGGATATTGATATGTTATTAATTTATTTTATAATTAATAAAAATATTTATTATTTTTAAAAAAAATAAAAGGGCTTTGGGCCCCGGGTTTTAGATCTCCCCACTTTTTGCAGTTTAGCCACTTTATCCCCTCGTTTCGTCTTGGCCCCCTTTTTTTTCCAAATTTTTGCATTTTTGTATGGTATATCAAATATTTTTTTTAGAACGTACCCCGGGGATGGATGTTTGCATCCAAGGAAGAAAATTACTTTTTTTACAATGATTCAAATAAAATCTCACCATTTATAAATTTAAAAAGGTTTTAGCATTGCAGTTATAAAAAAAAATAAATTTTTTTTTTTTAGCATTAAAGTAAGCTTTTCCCGGCATCTAATCCAATTACCGTTTTTTTAGCACATGGCCCACGAGATGACTTACCTCGGTGCAAAATTTTTTTTCCTTAAAATTATCCATTTCTTAGCAAATCACGAAAATTTAAAAAATTTTTTTATTTTTGCATTTCTAAACTTCCGGTTTATCTAATCCAATTACCCCTTTGTCAGACATAGCCACTGAGATACTGACATCCCTGGGGAAAATTTTTGGTTCTCTAACATTATCCCTTGAGGGCCCCCCAAAAAATTTATACAAAAATTTTGTTAGCCCCCCCCCCAGCCCAAAGAAAGTTTTTTTCGGAAAAGATCTTGGTCTCAAAATTCTAGACGCCTATCAGTCGGGGTGAAATTTGAAAACGGTAAACTCATAGTAAAAGCCCATCGATTGAAGGGAAATTGCAGGTTTTTATTTCACATGGGTTTTTCCCCTCGGCGACACCGTTTTTAAATCTAAAAGTAGGCGTGCGGTAATAGGGGCTAGTTTGGGAAACGGAGCCGCGCGTGGCTTGGCACAATAACTAGTTTTATAAAAGAATAGAGGGAGGGGGGGGGGGGGGGGGGGGGGGGGGGGGGGGGGGGGATGTAATGACCCCCCAACCCGCAGTCCAAACACGGATTGGTTTTTTTAAAGAATTAAAATTTAGAAAAACCCCTCTGGGCCCCCGGGGGATAATTTTGGGCCCGAGATGGCTCTACTAATCATAAAAAGGGGATTTAAAAAAGAAAAAGCCACCTCGCCAACGTCAGCTAGTATGAAGGGTAGTATATTCTCCCCCCCAATCTAGAGGCGAGGGTCTGGCAATCGTCCCTCGGGGACCTTTCCCCCCTTTCCCTTTACGACCCCCCGACGCCCATGACGGGCCCAAATTACACCAGACCCCAGACAAAAAACAATGGGCCCACCGGACGTGAGTCGTACTTTGTAAATTATTAAATATGAAGGAAACGGGAAAGGGGATAGAAACTACGAGTAATAAAAATTAGGTTAGGTAGCTAAACTTAAAAAAAAAAAGTTATAAATGTACCCCTCCTGGAGTCATCCGTAATTTAGAAATTGGGGAGTCCGCCGTGGGATTATATTTAGACAAAATAGCATTAGGTAAAAAAACCCCGGCTTTTATTTACATCGTCCCAAAAGAGGTTGGCATGTTGGGATTTTTGATATCACTGTAAAATTCCTTCAATTTCACCACGTTTAAAAGCATTTCATTACTATCACCAATACGCAATGCATTTAAAAAATTTAAAAAGGGAACTAAAAAAAACCATTCCCACATTTTATTGAAAACAAATTCACGAACCAATGTAAAAGTTAAATGCCCAAAAATTAACTATGATTTTTTAAATTTGGTTTTTTGTGGAGATGTTGCTTGTTTAAAGACAGTAATGCAAATTTTTTCCCCCCCTTTAAAATTACCTAACTGGGGCTCGAAAACAGACACCCGTTCTCCATACGCATCATAACTTTTTTCTAATTTTTCCCCGGTCAATTTTTCTCGTAGGAAACCCCAATTTAAAAAAACAATCTGCATGAGAGAGACGATCAAATTTCAAATAAAGTAATTAATATAAAATAAAAAGATCACAATTTAAAAAGTAGAGCACATTTACATACCGGAGTACCTGCCAATGGGCGGAACATAAGCAGGCATTATTAAATTCACTAACCTTTAAATTTTTTAGTCCTGTGCTCAGGTTTGAATAGAGATAATTGCTCTACTGGACTTTGCTCTAAGGGTGTACAGAGAAACTAGCGTCAACGTAATGTAAAAATTTTGGGTGTCTTTTTAAAAAACCCCACGATTTTCACATTCTACGAGCCTGTGGATTATATGGCCGTGAAACATAATGTTTTTTATTCTAGCCTACTTCGCGACTACCGGTTTGAGCATATGGTTTTCCCGCCCTTTTTCCCCATGTAAAATTTGCCAAATTTAAGTTTTAATTTTTGGGTTTTTAAAGTTCGGCTGCCCTGTTCTTTTATAAAACCTTTTATAAATGAAAAACCCCGAAAGGGTAAAATGGTGCTGGGGCACTAAAAATTAATGTTTGCACAAGATTTTTAACAACATATCAGTACCCTTAAAAGGGGGCCCCATCTCAATAAAAGGACTAAAATGGCCGGTCTTCCCCCCTTTTTTCGATTTTTGGTAAAGGCAAGCTAAATATGGAAAAACATGGGAAGCTTTGGAAAATTATGCGTGGAATATTAGGGAAAAAGGTTAAAGTTTTTATTTCGTTTCCAAAGGTGATGGTTGGTTTTTAAATTAAAGTTCCCCCCTAAACCTTTTGCCCCTTTTTCGGGAATTTGGGGGGGAAAAAAACGGCCTAATCCTATCCCCTTTTTTATTACGGATTGTTGTGGGCAACAATACATCCCTGAAAAACCCCTTCTGATCTCCTTAAAATTTCCTTTTTTTTGTGTGTGTTTTCCCGTTTTTTGTTATTTAACATTTTGCTGTGTGCATAATAATATGTATTTAGCTGCGTGGAATATTAGGTAACAGTATGTTATTATTTCGTATACCAAAGGCTGATTGTGTTGGTATAAATTATGTCCGTACCTGTGCCCGTACGGATGGAAATCGGCCTACATCCATATCCCTTATTTATTACAGTATTGTTGTGTCAACAATACATCCCTGAAACCCACCTTCTGATCTCCTTCCTTCTTTTGTGTGTGTATCCCGTTTTTGTTATTTAACATTTTGCTGTGTGCATAATAATATGTATTTAGCTGCAACGTAGATGTAGACATACACTACCTTTTATTAATTGAAAAACTCTTTTTAATTTCAACTCTCCAATGGTTCCATGTTTTCAACAGCACGGTAAGCGTAAATGTAGCTCCCCTTTCTTTAAAATACCCGTTCCTTGGTGGTTTACTATTACAATATGTTAGGTTTATTATATAGAAATACGCTTTTAATTTTAAGTGTCCAATGGACATGTGTTTTTAACAGCACCGTAAGCGTAAATGAAGCTGTCCTTTCTTTAAATTACCCATTTATTGGGGGTGTTTGTAAGTGACCAGCGTATACTTTATTCGAAAGAAAGTATACAAGATAGGTATTTCATACTTAAGTATCCACAACTTTTTAAATTACAGGCCCATGGTAAGGGTAATTTTACAAAAAAATGTTACAGTGTATATAACAACGTTGGGAGTAAGAAATGTTCATTTGGCCTTATGTTCTCGACTTCTTGAATGGTTGAACCGCGGAATTACGTCATTGAAAGTCATTAAACTTTGCTAACTAGCTTAACATCTTGATATCGCGCCTATAAATAGTTTGTTTGTTTTGTGGTACCTGCGTTGGAGCCTGTTGCATTGCAGCTACATTTGTTAGCAGGCGAGACTGTGCAAGCATGCCTCGTTGTTGCGAAGACATGCAGCATGGCAAATGTACATCATGTGTATGGGATGGGATGGGACATGCAACAATGGTTGGCGATGTATGGTAGGATAGGATGGAAATGAGAGGTGACATTCGCGAGCGGGGGTATACATGCCTGATTTGCTGCACGCATCGATAAATTACCTACAGTGTTGGCTATGATTCGGGAGGTCTCAGGCTCGAATTCCATCGTGACCGGCAATCCTGACTGAAGTTTTTTTCGAGGTTTTCCAAGGGAGAAAGTCCACTTCAATAGTCCTCGGGACATTCCATTCCCAACTACCCTAAATACCAGGTAACCTATCATTAAGTCACCTGAAGAGCGTCACATACCCTACACCGGGCACCCTAAACTAAAAAAATCAAATTGTGAAAAATGAAACGCCCTCCCCCTCCCCCCTTGTGTTCAGTTAATAACGACCTTCGCCCCCAATGCACCAGGATGAGGGTTTTTCTAACACACCCCGGAATTGAATTATCCTTGTGTTTAAGTTATAACGGTGAATAGCAACAGTTTTAATTGTTTATATAAAAGAAAACAAGCAAATAGAATAATTAAATAAATTATTGTTAATTGGCCACAAATAATTCTGGCACTCGCATGTTTTTTATCTCGACACCTGCATACACATTCAACACACATTTAAAACAAACGTTTTCATGCATCCCTTTTTTTTTTTACACAACTTCTACAGGTGACACTGACAAATTGTAGGTAATTGGGGGACCTATTTGGATAGTTGGGAAGGAATGACAATTAGAACTAAACCCCAGTATGAGACTATGAGCAGAGGCAGGTATTTAGGGTAAAAACGAAATTTTCATTGCTAAAAACCGTAATTTATAATCATTTTCAACACCAATTCACCACTTTTGGGCAGAACAAAACCAAAGATACAAATAAGTTTTACCACAAATAACTGTCTCTGAATTCTCATAACTACATTTTAAAGTAATCTGCAATTCTTTTAGAAAGTTCCACAACCAAAATTTTAAAAAATATCAAGGGGGAGAGAGATATAGAGCTTTCAACTAAAAGTTAAATAATTTTCACCACCAATTCACCGCTTTCGAGTATAATAAAAACGAAAATTGACTTTTATTTTTACCCCAAATACCTGCCTCTGACTATGAGCCTTGGAGCGAGCCTTCACATCGATATTCCCGGAGTCTGGTATCGAACCTGCGGCCTCTCATATGAGATATGACTATGAGAGCCTCGCCTATGATAAGTGCTCTATTCTATACCGACAAGTTGACAACATATGTGTGTGTTTAGATGCGTCTCCCAATCTTCTAACAAAGAGAAAACTACTAGTTTTTCACATCAGCTAAGCTGACATGCTACCAAATTAACAACGATTTTCCTGTCCACCAGCATGACAACAATAAGTCATATCTCTTTAGATTGGATTCATTGTCATGTCCGATGTAGTAGTATCAATGCTCTGCTCTTTCCCTTAGAGCAGCAGTGTCTTTCAGATTTTCATGATGATTTCTGTTGCTAGCGATTACAAAAAAAACATGCCCTATACGGGATTCGAACCCACGTCCTCGTAGAGCCATACGGTCCCTCGTGCCACCGCGGACGGCTGTGTCTTTTAGAATCTTGCCATTCAAACATTTGTGTTCTGATTTTGATGAAATTGTTGGGAAGTAAAATGTGAGGATCGGCCTTAGGAGGACATTCCACGATTCATTTGTGATAATATTGCTATTCACGGTAGGGATCATCCACTCACGATCTGAGGACGGTCTGACCTGACCCCTTGTCTGGCTGTCTCCTTTCGATCGTTATCTTACTTTTGTTGTTGATAGCTCTATGACATACCTGATAAACCAGCCCCTGCTAATAGTAACACATTTGCAGTGATAAGAAACTTATCAATCATTGTTTATAAATGTCAAAGAAGACCGATTTGTAATGAGTTAATGGAGGATTAGGTAGAAAATAGATTTAAATGACAGAACACAAATAGCCATCCATTATTTTATCGTAAACGGTGAAGTGCGTTTGGGAGCGTCTGTATAGATAAGGCGCTGTTATCAAGAATCAAGATTCAAGGTACTGCCCTTTGACCTTGAGTCTAGTCCATACAATATAAGTAAACGATGGTCAGTGCCTCGACCGTCGACTCCTCCATACCACTACAGAGCGCAGAAACCGTTTGATAGGGTGAACCATCGTGACCCCCCCTCCCACCAACCAGTAGAGTATACCGAATTGCTCAATCAAACAATTCAACTCTACAGCGTCACATATCTGGGCGCCACCCGCCAAACTAAATATAAATCATAGTATTTGTGAGAAATTAGAAAGTGATGAATAATCGATAATACTTATACCTAAATTCCAGTAAATCAATCAATCCAACGTCATGCCAACATGGCACTTTAAGCATGTGCTATCATTACCAACAAGGATATTTTCGTTCGTTTACTTATTCGTTTTCTTAGGTTTTCGTGGTTATTTGTATGTGTTATCATCGTTAAATAATTACATTTGTTTTTCGGTTTACCACGTACGAGTTTTTATTTAACGATGATAACATATATATATATATATAAAAGTTTAACTTTGGTTTTATAGTAGGCGACTAAGTATATATATATATATATAAGTTTAACTTTGGTTTTATAGTAGGCGACTAAGACGCTGTTACGTTAGTACTAAAGACAGAAATTTAAAAGGTGACTACACCGGGGATCGAACCCGGGATCTTGGCTGTCCGGGTCATGCTCTTACCAACTGAGCTATGCAGACACCAATTTAATTCTGTCTAATTCTTGGTCTATTTATACATTGTTAATAACGTGTGTAGAGCAGATTGGACTGCCTTTTAGACAACATTCGAAATTAACTGGAGAAACACAAACCATCTCTATAACCAGAGTTGGGATATAAATATTCTGTCACAATATTTTGAATAAGTAAACCCTTGAATATTTTCTCCTCGCATCTTTGTACACTGGCATTGTATTAAATATGTAGTGTTGTGTTGTGTAAGCCTAGACTAGAGTAGAGCATCGTAACAGTAGAAAGTATGGGAGCCAGGAAGGAAACAAACGCGAAGATTCGTATTTCGTTCACACAACAGCTTCACCAGGTACATTATTAAACACTTCAGATTAAGAAGAATCTAGATGCATCAGGCAAATATTATCTTCTATGAGTATGACATTCGTGTCATGGTGATTGCGAATTGTGATTGCGATTGTGTTTGGTGATAAAATGATGATGATGGTAATGGCGATGGTGATGGTTATGATGGCGATAGTACCCAGGTACCCAGTCCTCATAGTCCACCAAAACTTCGCATCTGCCAAATGTTGTTTTGTTTCTTTCATGTATGATAACTAATAACACATTAGAAGAATACTTATTTTTGTGAAAGGTTTGAATTAGAGGTTAGGTCTAGCTGTTGAGAAATTGCCCGACAGATTTCCCACATGTTGTTCGTCATTGATGCGTTTAGAAAAGCAATGCATGTTGGGTGTTTCTCCTCCGCTGCTTCTCCGATGTTCTCCCCGAACAACTTCGCAGAAAGCGTGTCCATACAGCACAGAGCAGTCTTGCTGCAAGTCACATGCAGGACCCAAACAGAAACTCATACAGTACTATAGCAGGACGAATGCAGGACCCATGTAGAACTTATATAGCAGGACTCGTGAAGACTTTTGTTGGGCCCATTTAGGACTTATCCAACATTTGAGCTGTATTGACAACGAGTCTGGAGTCCCATACACGGGCAATAATTGTTACTAATATCTGATCGTAGCTGGACACATGTTGGACTTTGTAAAACCCATAAAGAACTTAAAGCAGGGCCCATGCAGGACTTATAGCAGGACCCATCTAGTACTTTAGAGCTACCATAATTGGATATTTTTTGACGACGGGTCAGTAGTTCAAGAAAGAAGGGCGATATAATATATTGCTAAATGTAACTAAAAGTACAAGGACACAGTATTTTACTTTATAAACTATCTATTGCTTAATCAAATGTTTGTGTGTGTTTGTGCCGAAAGCACAAAGATGACAGTACAAATTGATATGAATAAATGTACCTCTGACACGTTATACCAAACGACTGTGATAAATTGCAAGAATATGACTGTGAACGTGTGCGGGTGTATCCTTATCAAATTACTCAGCCTATATTTCCAATAACATATTTTGTGACAAGGCTGTGTGCTTGCGTGTCTTGTGTAGCCGATCACGTCACTGGCAGCTCGTTGATTGCTAAATGTGAGCGGTGGGCGTTGAGACTAGTCGAGACAATGAGCGACAGGAATCGTTTGTCGGAAATGTGCAATAAGGTATCACTATTATTAGTATGTCCTTGCAGTTTTGCAATAGTTACAACAGTTTCAATAAGATAACGAATTTTATTAAGTAAATAATCCCCTGTGCGTTTGTTAGTATTACGCATTCTAAAATTAACGACATACTAATTTTGGTTGAATGGGTCGAAAACATTATTACTTCTTTTAATTTATCCACTGTTATTTAACTGTCACGAATTAGGACTTGCAAGCGATGCCTAAATAAAAAAGTAGGTTCTTGCGATGGTTCTGTTCTTGCTATGGTTCTGCTGCTCATACGGTTTGACTTCTGGTGCAAAGCGTGTGGGTTCGAGCCCCACTTCAGTAAGGGGTTTTACCGCATCTATCAACACCCGGTACAGTAATAGTATACGCCACTAAAACGCCTCAGACCCACATCTCACCCCCAACAGTGGCGTAATTATGACGGGGGAGAGGGGGGGCACAATTATGTGTCAAAATTTTGTAAACTGACAATCAAACTGACAGTCTCAATTTTCTAAATTGTCGATGAAACCACACTAAAATCTAGTAAAATACCACCATTTGCAATGTTAAAAATCAAAAATTTTCTGAGATTATGCGCCCAAATCCCCTTTGTATTAAGATACATACTTTTCTCGAAACAATAATATAGTTCCATGGACAATGTTCTCCCGCCTACAAAAAAGGGGGCTATAGTTACGTTACATAGAGTATAGCCACTAAAACACCTATCACCCCACTGTGAGCCAGCGCATGGCACGGCATGTGCGGAGTGCGGTGTTACGCAAGGCAAGGCAAGGTGAGGTGTGTGTACTGTGTAGTGTACTCGACGTCGTGGAGCAGTGTATGCCAGTCAGTCTCTCTCGGAGTAAGCACACAGCAGCATGGCTAGGAGACAGCCAGGCTTCGTTGTCTTGCAGACGTACTATGTGAGTGCATGCTTTAATGTTTACAGTGCGGGTCGGTGGAATGGTGATAGGAGTCTTGTGGGGGTGCAATACCTTACGACACGACTCTAGTGGGGGTATCGGTGGTATACTGTGAGTGAGACACGAGTCCAGTGTGTTGGTGCGATACTGTGAGACTCAATTATAGTGGGGAGGTGAAGATGAAATACTGTGAGAGTGAGACTTAATTTTAGTGGGGTGGTCAGTTCTGCGATTTTTGTGTCTTGTGGGGGGGGGGGGAAGCAGTCAATACTGTGTGATCGTGTTTTGTGGGGGGGGGGGGGACGCAGTTCAATACTGTGAGACTCGTTTGTTTATAGTGGGGATGGGAAGATGAAATACTGTGAGAGTGAGACTTAATTTTAGTGGGGTGGTCAGTTCTGCGATTCTCGTGTCTTGTGGGGTGGGGGGGGGGGGGGGGGGGCAGTGCAATACTGTGAGACTCAAGTATAGTGGAGGCGTTCGATCTTGAAACTTCACTATGTAACTAATTGAAGTAGTCAGTTTTCATTGGTTTTAACGGCGAGTTGATGTTGCTGTAATTATTTAAATTATTGAATATCGCGATCGTAACGTTAACTGAATTAATGCAACAATAACGTTGAAAGTCTTTAATTGTTGAACCTATGCGCCATCTTGAATTATTATCATGCACCATCCAACCAATTAAACTATCGCCTGGCGTGTGTGTTGCACTTCGTTGTGGTTGTTGTGAGCCGTTATTCTAGATGATGAATTGTTGATTCTTTACTTGTATTTTCATTTCAGTACATAATTGATCAATTTCCAATGAGTTGTTAACTAATTACACGTTTGGTAAGATTAAGCCGCCTTTTGAACAATGTTAAAAATTTGGGACTGGCGAAAAATTCGACATTGTGTTAAACAAAATTTTGATTCAAAATACCGTATTGGGTTTAAAAAAATAGTTTGTAAAAGCAACTTTCTGAATTTGTGTTACATTTTATAATTTTTTTGCCGCACTTTAACCAAAACAAAAAATATGATCTATTTTATTTGTTGGCTTTAATCAATATATTTTCGATTTCCCCCACCATCGATATGAGGCCTATGTTTATATCAGTGCACAATCACCATTAATAATTAACCACGAATTCCACATAATTATATATATTTATTTACTCGCTTCATATCTCAACAGATTGGCACGAAACTTTTCCAGGCTTTGCAATATAATAATATCAGTGTACATTCTAATTATTCTGTGCAACAAGCAGCAATGCATCGTTAATGTCTTCGCTCTGTCTACCTAAGAGTTTCACAACTTTCGCTCGTAACGCATGGTTATAGATGGGTCTGCCGCAGCCACCTATACACTCGTGCGCGATGCGGCCGTGCCGACTCTCTTTGACGTCTTACCGTCTTTTAGCTCATGCGTATCGCGTGAGACTGATTGGGATGTCACAGGTTCGCATCCCGCCATCAGTAAACCTGACAAAGTTTTTCACACTAATGCCTAATAAGAGGTCACCATACATACAGCTCTACAAAACAACCTACAATAAAATACATAAATCAATGATATATTATTAGATATATATATATGATAATGATATATTTCTGGTCCACTTGGCGAACGCTATCATTATAGCCGAGTTGTTTTGTATGTGGCATATCTCCTTCTATTCCTGCATCCGAAAAAATAACAGTAAAAGTGCGATTTTAATTAGAATTATTTCTTTGTTTCTACCAACAAACGTGGATTGCCCAAATTAAGAGATTTAGTTAGAAGGTTCCCTGAAATTTCCACCAACGTCGGTACATCCGTTTGTCAGGTAGAGAGCGTTATCAAACAGAAATACAATCGTATACGAAAACTAGATGATTTTTTGGGATAAATAATTCTTCGATTGGACTCAACAACGTGCGGTTCGAAGTCCCCTGCGAATTTCACCACGATCTGAGTAGCCGTTTGTCCCGTAGGAGCGAACAAACCATGCCAAGGAGGATCGAAACAAACAGACAAAAACATACTTAGGCCCTACTACAAAAAGTTAATAAGTTTAAGGTTCCGAGCTGTTTTTCTCAGGGTATTGTGACATTGAAGTCATGTATTTTTGACTGGTGCTGGAGTGGAGGCAGTTATCTCATTGTAGTAGACAGGATAAGAGGCAGTTCTTTACGATATCCATATCACGCAGAATTTACTAGGTACACCTCGTACCTAGTACCGATATTATGTCATATGTGTGCTGGTGGCACAGCGCAGTGTTATATTTACATTCCCATTGAGAAACATGCACATTTGCACAGAGTTGTGATAATTGTTCAATTTTGTAAATTAATTAATTTAAGAAATAGGCTTAGGCTTCAACACTTGAAGACATTCATACTAATGTAAACAAGGGACGCATCATCACCAATCTCACAAAGACTAAATCATTATCATGCAAACAACTGTCTCAGATAACCAAAGTAGGCTATGTTGTAGGCCTAGAGTTAACATAGACGATGTGCGTAGCTTGTGTTTCGTCGTTTCGAAATATACGGACAGAAAGAGGGAGAGGTATACATCTCGGTAGTATTGTTTTATTTAACGTACCAGGGCCAATTGTTTATCCCACTCCTTCCATGTTATCGTTAGAAATATCTCGTGTGTTGACATTTAAATCAATTGTCATGTGCATTCTCTGTTGTAGGACACATTGATAAAGATTTAAGTTCAATAGCCGCTATATTGATTATTGAGCTAGTGCGATTACAAGAATAATCTGAATGTCTTGATTGTAATCAATGCAAAAATATTGTATTATACGCTATCCGTTTTAAAAATGTATTTTGAACTAGATTAAGAAATAACATTCCGTCGACAACTTGGATAATGATTTCATTGTTTCATTCGTTCAATCTATCAAAATGTAGAAGAATATCATAAACGCATTGCAAGTGAAAAATCATACAATGAAGTGATTTGTATGCGTCCTAGCATAGTACGAGAGCAAGGCAGTTGCTAAAATATGGCCACGTGTTTATATGTTAGCCCTACATCACTATCGTAGGTCAAAGTAGCTGATACGCGGTATCAGCTTCAACAATCGCTGAGGAATGTAATGACTAGGTGACTTCTAAGATAACAAACCAGCTCAAATGATACATTAGTAATTGTATTGTATTGTATTGTATGACAAGAACTAGCAGGTGTTTCGTACGGAGCTGAAACCCAAGATCGGTAAAGTGATGATGAGGGAACCAGACCGATTCAATTCGCTGAATAATTTGTGTCCATTCCAATGAACATACACAATGCATTTGGTAGTGATTGTTGTCCAAGTTTTGATAAACCTTTGCTTGGCCTACGTCACTTGACACTCCGGGAACCACAAGCCATCATCTAGTTCTAGACAATCACCGTTTACTACCCTATGAACAAACCTGTGTAGGCTAGTATTTTACCGATCTTGCCTCAAACCTAAATTTTGTGGTAAAAATATGGTTGCTTAACGTATGTGTAGGAATTAGGATTGAGTAAAGGGGGTTAATTGAAGATGAACTTTTGAAAATAATTTTCGATGGGGGTCCTAGCTAAGGTAATTTTGGTGAAAATTTGTACGTTTTAGAGCAGAATAATGAAAATAACAAATATTCCCAGGGGAAAATATTATCAAAGGAACTTATCAACTATAGGAACTACATCAATATTGGACAGTTTTAAATTTTCTCATTTGTATTTTTATTGAATGGGATATTGAAAAGAATTTGTAAGTGACTGGGCTTTAGCACAGATTAAATATTAATCTGGAACTGTTGCAGTGTCTTATCCTTCCGTGTTTGGGCACATTTCTATAGTTTCTTGTGTGGCTTTATTTGTTCGGTGGTGGTGGGAGTGAGAGGGTTGATTTGTTTTGTGGATGGTGCGTCTGATGGCAGAACTATACTTTTATCAGTACCTGCCAAGTGCCAACGTTAACTGGAATACATTGGTCTTTTAAGTACAGCCAGAGATTATGCGCACGTATTTCATCTATACTATACACCGTTCATAACAAGATGGGTTATCTCCCGAGATATGTTTCGCTCAAGTCATGCAATTCACTCAGCTTAGGATCTGAATAGAAAAAATACACACGAGTATGGCAGAAAATGATTCCATTTGGATGTATAGGATTATATAAGAAATAAATAGGAAGCAAAGCTTACCATTGTTGAATATAGAATCTGATCATGTTCAATGTTTTGTTAAAGCGAAGCAACTTCTTTGGTGGAGGTGCCGGGTTCAAAATATCCCTATTTTGTGTGAATCTAGCTCCGCAGCTCCTGATCTCCAGGATATACCAAAAACATTCTGTATCATCCTTGTTGAAGGACAATGTCAACTAAACCCATGGTTATGTTCGGTTTTATCGTGAGACGTGACACTCACAGGAGGACAGACAAGTGATGCACAAAGAAGAGCTTCGCTTCCTAAATATTGGTTTGGTTTGATTGCTTAAGGGGTATTCAACAGCAAAACTCAAAAAATATATTTCATTCAGGCTAACTAGTAATGAATTTAGCAATTCACAGAAAAATTATTGGGGCCACCATGACCTCCCAAAAAATTGTCAAACATGACATTTTTCGAGCTAGGTCCCACCGGCAAAAAATCTCCCATAAGAAATAACATGGGGACGATCTTTATGCCCCGTGACCTTGGTGGATTTTGATCCAAAAAAAATATTGGCCATTATTGACGTACTCTACAGCCTTTTCTGTAAATTTTCTATATTTTGTTTTGTAATTTGGGGTAGTAGTTCGGTCAAAATATGCTGATTACCAAGACGGGGTGTGATTTTGGAATGCATATTTTTGCGTGTTTGAGGGTATATTTGGGCACAGTTTCAAGACACGACGTTATAAAGGGGCATTTTAGGTTGGTACTATGCTCTAGTAACTATCTGGGCCAAAAAAGAAGCAGGATAAAGCTGATTTAAGAAATTACCCTAAACCCCAATTTTCCCAAATTTCTGGATTGAAAAAATGAAAAATTCGTGTTAATTTACAGTAACAAGATTTTTTAAACTGTCATTTAAGTGTAGTATTGTGCTATAGATTATGTGGTAAAAAAAGGAGTTAATAGCCCCTTTAATGTGTGTCAACACTCAACTGTAATGAAAGATTACACATGGAATGAGCACCTGCACCGGTCCGTCTATTGTCCTTCTTGCATACATTCTGGTGTGCGTGTAACAGCACTGGTAGTGGTAGGTGAACTAACTTATAAGAGCGCATTCTTTGTTTGCAGGATCGAGAGCCGACTCCCGTGAAGACCGTGGCAGAGCCACCCCAGGTGAACCGAGCCACCGCGCCACCACCGCCACCGGTAACAACTAGACTAGTTACAAGTTCATTGGCATTCAGGGCTTTTGTATTATTTCTTGTTGATAAATTAGAATTCATATAGGCCTAGTAGTTTTCATTTTCACAAAACCTAAGATCGAAATAGTTTCTTGTTACTTCACATTTATTGTAAAATATATATTGTAGGCATATTAATAGTAATGCAGATGAAGTGCTTATATGTAGTCTATATGCGAAAATACGCAAGTCGTGCAATGTTTCAGCAAAGTTGCAAATATTAATACGTAAGTGGACATACATTGATTATAAACTAGAGCCAATTAGAGAGAATTCTATGTGCGTGCTGCAGAGTGCATATTAACCCAACCCCCCTATACCCGATGTGTTTCAGATGCCTCCCGATGGCGTGAACGGCGTCCCCCCGGCGTGCCCTACCCCCGACTACGACACCCTCTCCGTGTCTTCGCTCAACACAGACGCGAGAAACGTGGTCACTTTCAGTGCTCACTCCAAGCACATTGGCGGCAATATTAAAGCCAATGACAGTATGGACAAAAAAGCCAAAGATGTTCAAAGTGAATCCCCCACTAACAGTCCTGGAGTGAATGTAAATAAAACAATTGCCATAATCTCGCCTAAACCTAGTCAAAACAGCAAGGAAAAGAAATCGGTTTCTGACGGCGACAGAGTTGAGATGATCTCTATTGAATCGTTCACCTTGAACAACCCATCTTCTCCGCAACCCAAGCCACCCGCGACTTACTTCGGATCTAAGAAAGCCAAGGCTGTGGCAGTGACCATTGGGGAGTACCAGACGGGAGTGGACAGGAGGAGGCCTGCCCGGTTTGACTTCCTGGCTTCGGGGTGCTCGGCGACCGAACTACAGTCTGAGCTGGCGCAGACTCTATCACGCTCAAATCTCAGGAAGCAGACGGAACCGCAGGTACGGGTATCTTGCTTTATAATAGACCTGCTGTTGAGATGTTGTAATTTCACGACCCGTAGATGTCTTCTGTATTATCCCTGGGCTGTTTCGTCGAAACGTCGAGCAGTGCCTCATCATCGACACGACGAAACAGCCCAGGGATCATACAGAAGACATACCTGATGTTATTTTGATTTCATGCTGAATGCTGAGCCTGAATTTTGAGTGAGGGTCTGTCTTCAGGCACAAACCTAGCTCACATTTGAATCATTTGCAGCTCTGTGAATTGAAAGTGTTCACATACATTGACCTTTTATGTTTTAGTTTGATCTCTTATGGTATTCCTATACTGTCTACATCTTATGATATTTTCATTACCCAAATGTATAATTCTGTATTTCAATCTGCATCGGTGTATTTGTGTTCTTGGACTAGTTATGGCTCTCGTGTTGTTGCTGCATCTGAAGGCCTACTTCCTTTATCACTTCTCACAAAGTCACGTTTTATGGACGTTCCTCGTAGCAACATGAATACAACTCTGTTTTTACATCACACACAAAACACGACACGTGATAACGTGCAGACTGCAGTGTAACATTTCCTTGGCTATTATACTATGAAATGTTCCTGTGACAATAGGGCATCCAGTATGCAGAGTGGCTTGGTGCTTTTTTGTGGGAGGTGTCAACTACACTTACAACCCTAAAACAAGAGGGCAAGGAAACATAATGCCAATCCTTTTGCTATTGGTATAATATGATTCTGGTGCTTCAAGACAATGATCTTCGTTTATTTTTTAGTATTTATTATAGATCTACTTTTCTATTGCCAACTCGTTTCTTGTCTTCTTGTAGGAAAACGACTTCAAGGTTACCCATAAGGAAAACACCACTACCAAGGGAATTGTCAACAATAATTGCCTAATATCCCAAACTGACCTTGTCCATAGAAAGTTCACCAAAAATCCAAATTCTACCACATATTCTTCCTGTGTCCAAACTATTAAAAATATCACTCCTACCAGTAAAAGTTCCATCAGCCCGTCGATTAAGAATGCAGCCGAAAAGATAACAATTCGAATTCCGATCACTACGAGCAGCGAGGCGAGCGGTGACGTGCCAAGTGGAACCCTCAATGGCATCCTGAAGAACAACTCTGGTTCGGGTACGAGTGTTACTGAGTTGAACGGTGGGAAGCACAAGAGCGTGTCTCAGCAGAAGAGTATATCCTTTGGGGAGATGTAAGAGAGATGTACAACACAGTAGCATGCCGGCACACTGCTAGCTAGCATCACACACTAGTGTGTACCCAACTCTCCAGCATCTTAGCAGTCCACACATCATACTTCACACTGCTAGCAAACTGCGGGCTCACGGTTGGCACCCACTCATACTGGCATACGCGATATCATGCAATACACACTTCTGACACACTGCTAGCACACCAGTACTGTACACTGCACACATGTAAACACACTGCTGGCGTTCTGCTATCCTCACTGCTCATACTCTCACCTTCTACACACTCTATCTCCTTCGTATGAATGCAAAGGTGTGCAAATGAATGGCGTTACTGTATATTTCAATGACCTCAAGCAATATCACATTTGGACCTACGCATTAATATTCACAGGGCCAAAAACAGGGAATTTTCTTCACCTTGCTCTCTTTCATGTGATAATGTTTTGAATATGAATTTTGAAAGTGTACTTATTAGCTAAATTAATCACATCAATAAATCTACATTTTGTTTCTATATTTTGTATTTTATCTCTTTTTTTACCACACCAAAATGCATTCAATTTCACACAATGGTAGTCCAAAATTCATTTTTGAGAAAGTGCTATATAGTTTTACAATTCAACCTATGAATAAAACACACTTGCTGTTTCATCCTATCATGACCCAGACAACTCTCTCTGAAACCACACACTGCCAAGTAGTTGTCATTATAGGAAATTAATTGTAATTGTAAAATATGTAAACACGTAAACTCTGTGTTTAGTAATCCCCGCATGAATGTACATTCATACTGAGAAACCATTGCAAACCCTTTTCTGGATTCATTAAAAAATAAAATTGTAAATGAAAATATTTCCCCCATTAATTTTTTAATTGTTTGTGTACATTCATACTTATAACCACGGTGAAAATTTTCTTGATTTCAAATGAAGAAATAATTTCAATTTAACTTGAGATACTGTTTGGTGGTCTTTTAATTGTTAGTAAATGTTTTTGTTGACAGTTCATTTTAAGTACACTTGAAAATTAAATAATATCTTAGATATTAAAAATGAGGCAGAAAAAATTTTCTTTTCTCGAACTTGAGATTTTCTTAGAGTTTGAATTTTCCAAACATTTTGAGCATAACTTTACCAACATTTTACCCAAACCATTCCAACTTCTCAGCACATAACCAAAAAAGATTCATTTACTTTTCTTACATCTTGTGTACCAAAAATTTTGGAACCAAAATTTCTCCAAAAACCAACTCGGCAAACAATTACTCGTTGGTTTGACAGGTGAGTAGGGGAGTATCACTCCCTGAAACTAATGGCGAGCTCTGGGTCGTCGTCGGGGACCTTTCCCCTTCCCTTTGACTACCTCCCCGACGGCGACGACAATGACAACACGGACGGACGATGACACAGACGATTACGACCACGACGTAGGGGAACCCCTGCCCTCCCCATACGCTTGTGGCTGGTTCTGACCAGCACAGGCCTGTCCACCCCTCGTCCCCCCGCGTCACCCCTTACGTTCCACACCTTGGAAAGAAGTATACATGGTGGTAATTCACACTTGTAGTTTTTTTAAAAAGAATCTTACACACTTGACATGGGCACTGATAACTCTACTGTTGAGTGCCCTAAAACAACACTTAACTAACTAACTATCTGGGGCCAAGTTTACAGGTTTTTTTAGATCATCCCAAGTCGATTGATCTTGAAATACTTTGTAGAAAGCAGACAGTTTTGCATTTACATTAAGTTCATGTAAAGATTCCCATCCCAGATCTATCATCATTTCACTTTGACTATGTCTCCTTCCATATTTACCTAGTACCTTTCTAATTGCTTTTCTTTGCACCATCTCTATAGCTTCAGTATGTATTTTTGAGTGTGGGTCCTACACCAACACGCATACTCTACTAAACAGTAACAATTTCAATGTATGCTTTCTCCTTCACCTAGTCTAGGATGTTCACGCGTTATGAGATATACGATATTATTCGGAGGTTGCTGGATCGATTCCAGCCACTGCCCATCTGTACCGAAGTTTTCCCGTGGCTCTACATGAATGTTGGCATTATGTTATATTTGTAAGGGACATTCCCTCTCTGGTTCATCACCTGAAGAGGGGCCAATTGTCCCTGGACATTTGCTATGAACAAGACGCAAGTTATTTTAAATCTTATAAGAGATGTTTGTAAAATATATTGTAAAAGAAGAAATCTAAGAAACTAGGAATAACAACTCTAGGTAAGTTGTGAATTGACTCTATAATCAAACCGACAATATGAATATTTTAAATCCCTTTGGTCAATACGGCATCCAAGCCTCTATAAAAATCGAGGCATATTTTTATTTTTTACTATTTATTGTATTTTATTTCTACATTTTATTATATTTTTACTTTTAGAAACTTCAATTTCACGTTGATGCCAATGGTTCGTGGTCCACCGAGTCGATAATTAAATTGAGCCGACTTGTGACTGCTGACTTGACACAGACAGAATTTACGAGATTTTCTTTTGGAAGTGTTTTGTTGGCCACATTAATGTAGCTGATGTAGATGTTTTAACTGCACTTTGACTGTAAAAGATTAAAAAAAAAATTTCAACCAACGAAGCATACAGGCAAACATATTCGTTTTACCAAGGTGGCTGTCGAATTGTATAAGTGTATGTGCATATTTACTAAAAAAATTCTGGGATTAATATTTAGCTCACGTTAGTTTTGCTTCCCCCCCCCCCCCCCCGGGCCAAACTTGGTGGGTCGGCATGGCATTCCCCCCCCCCCCCCCCCGTTCCTACGCCACTGATAATATCAGTTGTGTTTAGTGTATTGCGGGCTTGTGAGCTTCCTGTCTGCAGGCGCACCGGACGGTGGCGACGTGACCGAGTGAATCGAGTGGATGTTGGGAGAACGAGAACGTGTATTGCGGGCTAGTCAACTATCTGTCTGCAGGCGCACCGTACGGTGGCGCGAGTGAGAGATTGTAGAACTACAATCCTTAGCGTTGAAGATGTTGCTGCATTGTATTATTTTATAGGTACTGAACTACAAGAATATTCAAATTGCCATGTATTTTGTATACTAGAAATTTGTGATTTCATCGTACAACAAATTAATTAAGTCAGAGTTTATTTATTTTGTTTCTCAAATTAGTGGTATAGTCAAAAGATTTCCAAGATTTCCGAATGTATTGCACTTTACTGCATTGGGGCGGTATTCTAAGCCCCTGTCTCCTAAGCCCCTGGACCTTTTTTTGGCTTCTAAGCCCCTGTGACCGACGGTTGTGCTACACGATGCGAAGCGGGGCTAAGAAGACAAACCGGTCCGGGCTTTAGAAGATTGGGGATTGACAAAAGTCTTCTTAGGCCCTGTCTCCTAACGCCCGCACGAAAAACCTTGTTCGTTCCCATGAGCCATTAAGAAATGATAACGAATTTTTAAGTGTTTATTGGATGAGCGTAGCGAGCGAAGTGAAGACTTCAATTTGACTTTCTGTTTTTTTGTTTGTTTTTCACATATGTTACCCCAAGAAAAATAGCTCGGGTGTTTTGTTTTTTTTTTAGTTTTTCTGTCTGTTTGTTCGCTCTCTACCGGGCAAACGGCTCATGCGATCTTTATGAAAATTGGAGGGGACCTTCGAAATCTCTGAACTTAGACTTCTACGTTTTTGGGTACAATCGAAGAAATATTTCTCATGAATATCGTACTTTTACGATTTTTTTTCGATTTTTAGTGCGATATTTTCGTGACATTTGGGCCGATTCTGACCAAACGGGTGGGTCTACAACGTTCATATTTCACATGTACATTAAGGTAATGGTGATGTATTGCTTTCTGAAAGAAAAAAATGAAAAAGTTAGCCAGAATCTATAGAAATAAAGCTTTTAATATAAGTTTTTTGATTTTTTGTGCAATATTTTCGTGCCATTTGGGCCAATTCTGCCCAAACGGGTGGGGCAACAACGTTCATATTATACATGGACATAAAGGTTATGGTGATGTAGTACCTTTTGAAAGAAAAAGTTGAAAAAGTTAGCCAGAATCCATAGAAATAAAGTTTTAATATAAGTTTTTTACGGTAAATATTACCAATTGACAAGTTTACAATAGAAATTTGACAACAACCACCTACAATGCGTAGGCAGCAAAACAAAGCACTTGCAAAAGTAAAGATATCTCACGCAAACTAAAAACTTCAAAAAGCTCATCCATCAACGCGGCGGGACTTAAGCGTTTTCCTAGTTATTATCGATTTTTGGATGAGCGAAGCGAAGACTTCAATTTCACCGACCCCCCAAAAAAAAGCTCGTGTTTTTTTCTTTTTTTTTCTCTGTCTGTTTGCTCGCTCTCTACCGGGAATACGGCATATGCGATTTTTGATGAAAATTGAGGGCCCTTTTTTTGAAATCTCTGAACTTAGACTTGCTACGTTTTTAAGTACAATTGAAGAAATATTTCTCATGAATATCGTACTTTTACGATTTTTGTTTTGTTTTTAGTGTGATATTTTCGCTACATTTGGGCCGATTCTGACCAAACAGGTGGGGATACAATGTTCATATTTCACATGCACATTAAGGTTATGGTGATGTATTGACGTTTGAAAGAAAAAGTTGAAAAAGTTAGCCAGAATCTATAGAAATAAAGGTTTTAATTTGAGTTTTTTGAGGTGTTAAATATTAACTTTTTCAACTTTTTTCTTTCAAAAGTCAATACATCCCCCTAACATTAATGTCTATGTGAAATATAAACGTTGTACCCCCACCCGTTTGGTCAGAATCCGCCCAAATAGCCCGAAAATATAGATTTTAGATTTTTCTCCAGCCTTTGTTAGCTAGGCGGATTAGCCTACAATTAGGGGTTTTGTGGTAGAGGGCTGAATTTTGGATTGTATCTCAGAAAAATATAACAAGAAAATTGCCTCGAGGAGCCATGAAAAAATCCATCCCTTTTAAGGGGGGGTGGAAGGGGGGTGAAAAATGGCATTTTTCAAATATTAAAAAATTCAAAAATCAACTAATTTCATCCTAAGAATTACAAATTATTACATATTGTAGATAAAAGTCCAAATTTTAAAAAAAAATATATATCACCATATATGTATATCTAACCAGATTTTGCCCCCTTTTTCTTTTTTTCACAAATTTACCCACTGTGCTGGGAGGATTAGCCTACCATTTTACGGGTTAAGTGATGGGGCCCCGTAAATTTTGTCTAAACATTTAGAAAAATGATCTCAAAAAATTGGGCCCGGGAGCCCTAAAAAATTTGCTTGCTTTTAGGAGAAAGGGGGGGTGTACAAAAAGGGTAGATAAAAACTAAATAAATAAATCCGTATTCAAATATTATATTTAGAACGCCATATTAATGTGTATTGTAGATTAGGTCTAAACTTTAATTTAAAAAATTAAAATTTCACCATATATGTAATCTGATCAGATTATGCGCCCTTTTCCCATTTTCATAAATTTCTTCAATGTTACGAAAGTGTTTCGTGCGCCCACTCTTTTTGTCACAATTCTCCTAGTATTACGAATTAGGACGAAAACAAGATTTTGTGAGGGCTTTGGGTACATTTTTACTCAACGGACTTTGACCCCATTTTTACAAATTCACTCAATTTTAAACGAAAGTGGTATCGTGTAAACCCACTCTTTTGTTCAAAATTATGCCAATAATAAAAAAAATGATAAAAAAGTTTTTTACACCTTAAGTTCAGTTTCACTCAAGGGACTTTGACCCCATTTTCAAAAGTTTACTCAATATTAACGAAGTCTATCATGTGATGACTCGTTTTTGTCTCAAATTACCCTAAAAATACAATTGGGAAGAAAATAAAGTTTTGTCATACCTTTAGTACATTTCACTGAATGGACTATGTTAGGTTATGTTTCTAAATAGGCTATTTTACACTATTCTTAGAAAATAGTCAAAGACCTTGTGTGAAAATGTACCCAAGGTGTTTAAAATCTTATTTTCGTCCTAATTAGTAATAAAAGGATAATTTTTGAACTAAACGAGTGATCACAAGATATACTTTCGTTAATATTGAGTAAATTTGTGAAAATAGCATCAAAGTCCATTCAGTGAAAATGTCCCAAAAGGGTTTATGACAAAATCTTATTTTCGTCCAAATTCGTATTATTGGCATAATTTGAGACAAAACGAGTCATCAACATGATAGACTTTCGTTAATATTGAGTAATCTTTTGAAAATGGGGTCAAAGTCCATAGATTTGAAACTGTACCTAAGGTTTAAAAACTTTTTTAATCCTTTTCTTATTATTGGCATAATTTTGAACAAAACGAGTGATCACACGATACACTTTCGTTAATATTGAGTGAATTTGTTAAAATAGCATCAAAGTCCATTGAGTAAAATGTACCAAGGTATGACAAAACCCTTATTTTCGCCCCTAATTCGTATTATTAGGATAATTTGAGACAAAACGAGTCTCACATGATAGACTTTCGTTAAATTGAGTAATCTTTTTGAAAATGGGTCAAAGTCCGTTGAGTGAAACTGTACCTAAGGTGTTAAAAAACTTTTTTTTTGTCCTTTTTCTTATTATTGGCATAATTTTGAACAAACGAGTGGTCACACGATACACTTTCGTTAAAATTGAGTGTATTTGTTAAATGGGATCAAAGTCCATTTCGTAAAAATATACCCAAAGCATCACAAAATCTTGTTTTCATCCTAATTCGTAATATTTGGAGAAATTGTGACAAAAAGAGTGGTCGCACGATACACTTTCGTAATATTGAGGAAATTTATGAAAAGGGGAAAGGGCGCTTAATCTTATCAATTTACAATGTGGTTAAATTTTATTTTTTTAAATTAAAGTTTAGACCTTAATCTACAATACACATTAATATGGCGTTCTAAATGTAATATTTAAATACGGATTTCATTATTTTAGTTTTATCAACCCTTTAAGTAAAACCCCCCTTCTCCCTATAAGCAAGCAACTTTTTTGAGGGCTCCTCGGGCCATTTTTTGAGATAATTCTTCTAAATGTTTTAGCCCAAAATTTTCACGGCCCTATCACTTAAACCGTACTGGTAGGCTTATCCTCCCACACAGTGGGTAAATTTGTGAAAAAAAGAAAAAGGGTGAAAAATCTGGTTTGATATACATATATGGTGATATATATTTTTTTTATTAAAATTTGGACTATTATCTACAATATGTAAAATTTTGTAATCTTAGGATGAAATTTAGTTTGATTTTTGAATTTATGAATATTTGAAAAATGCCATTTTTCACCCCCTTCCACCCCTTAACCGGATGGATTTTTTCATGGCTCCTCGAGGCAATTTTCTTGTAATATTGTTCTGAGTATACAATCCAAAATTCAGCACTCTACCACAAAACCCCTAATTGTTCTTGTATTTTCCTTTAACCGCTTGACTATGTATGAAAACTTCACAGGAGATTTTTAACCTTACCCACAGCCTTGTTACAAACAATCAAAAGATCCAACATACCTAATGATTGCTTTGTATGGGCCTTGTTAATATGTTTTTATTATTTTAAATTAATATTTAAATTTTATAATTAAAAAGCTCATCATCAACGCGACTAAAAAAGCGTTTGTAAAGCTATCTAGTTTTAAAACTTAGTACCCACAGGACCGGAAGCATAAATGTTATAAGACTAGTAATTTGATCTCAAAACGTGCTTCGTCGTTTACAGCGTAAAATAGCCTAAAAAGGAAAAAACGTGCACTGGGTTTTTTGTGTAAATGGAAAACTTTGTGAAAACAGGGTAAATTAACAAAAATTCCCTTAAATTTCCCCATTATTTATTTTTTAAATACGAATTTTTGGAAGAAGTACAAACGAGTGTTCATGAGACGTCTCTCCTTGGTAGTAAAAAATATATATATGCGAATATGTAAATTTTGTCTTAAGTTAAGCCACAGTGGAAGAACGTTAACACTGAATTGCATCGAAATAAAAATTTGCGGTCTAGTAATAATACTAGTGGTCCTGTAAGAACAGCAATATTAAAGCATAGTGAATTAGTATTTCGGGGTTCCTTAGTTGTATTAATTTATTAGTAGAAACGAAATTGTATTTTTTCTGATCATTTCCCACTTCTGTCGTTTTCGCTTGAGGCAATCGAATATGATTATACACCAGTTGATCGAAACGACGAGCGTGAAATTAAAATATAAGACACAGAGAAGTGATCCGCGATTCATATTATTTCGTGTATATTTCGGGATTTGAAAGTATAAAATTTGAGTAGTATTAAGAAATATTATAAGGTGCAGAAAAAAAATACAAAAATAGTGGAGTAAAGGGCCTAGGCCTAATGGCAAATTAAGTGCAAAAAGTGAAACTAAGTGGAAATTGGCACTATTACTATTTCGGGTACGAGAATTTCAAAATTCGATGGCTCCAAGGTGAGCTTCTCTGACTTTATTATTAATAAAATTTAAAATTAATTTATTTTTAAAAACACCCAGACTACCTAATATCAAATTGAGCCTAAAGCTTATTTTATGAGGAATAAATTAATGTCAAAATATTTTTTAAATATAAATACGATTGTAATATTTTAGATAGGTCTATACTTTAAAACTTGTCGTAGGCCTTTCGTAGATCTACTTTCAATTTCACCTTTACTTTCAATATAAACAAGCCTATCATCATATATGGTCTTACAGTTGACGCGCCCTTATACCAACTAAACTTAAAAAGCGTATTATTTATATCAAAATAGTTATCAAACTTGAATGCAAATGTTCCAGGGTACTAAACATACGAATAAAAATAAAATAAATAAATAAATTGTATTTAGAGTCTACCCACTCAGTTATATAACTGGTTTTTCAGTGGGAACCCGTAATCAAAGCGACCAAGCCAACCCAGTAGGCCCCGACGCAATCGACGAGTGAGCGTAACCAACCAAAGATCGTATTTGTATTAGGAATATATCAAACAGTGGTATGGACCGTGCGCACACCCGCGGATCCACGCCAGCCAGAATCAACAAGGCCGATTCAGAACACTCTGACTTTATTATGTGCTTTGTTGCTAGGACGGCTCCAAAGTCACCGTTACAACTCCTAAAACAAGAACTGATGGACTTAAGTCCAAATCAGAAATTAAAAAACTTCTGACTTTGACGGGAATCGAACCCCCGACCTTCTGCATTGGAAGCAGATACGCTAAAAACAAGACCAACGAGCCACACAAGACCATCGAGCCACTCAAGACCAACTCGTCTAACAACGACTTTGGCGTTTTTCTAGTCTAGTTTTGGCTAAGACGCCCTTATACCCGAAATGTGTGGGACTGTGATACTTATAGGTCCAGTCCCCTGTTCGGGAAAGATTTTGTTATTTTCTGGATTGTTTTTTTTTTTAAATTATTAAACATGTTTTGAAATGCATATAACGCAGTGTATAGTCTATCATCTGTGACAATACTATAGAAAACATAGCCAGTAAGAAAAAACGTGTTAAGATTGCAAGGTTTTTCTCAATTTCCGACGGAATGTGGGTGTACCTTGATCGTGCAAGATTCGATACACCTTTGGCACTGCATTTTCACGGCCGGGCAAATAACAAACCAAAAATATTTTTTTCAAATACAACAATTGTTTTTAAAATAGGTTCCCACACAATTAGCAGCCTATTTTTCAATTTGTTACTTCTTGTAGGTTTAAATCGCAACGAACCTAGCTGATTTTGTTAACAGTTCTCAGTAAACTTGTACCGGATGCCTGTCTAAAATTTCAGCTCAATCTGTTCAGCGATTCGGCTGATTTTCGACGTACACACACGCACGCACACAGACTCACAGAATGAGCGCCGGGTTTGAGTTGAATGGAGACACTCAGTCGCTTCACTCCCTCGTTTAATTATAGACTACCGACAGTGATGGCTCGGGCGCTAAGCGCTCGACTCTGATTCGGGAGGTCCCGGATTCGAATCCCGTCGAGACCGGCAATCCTGACTGAAGGTTTTTTCCGAGGTTTTCCTCAGTCCTTAAGGCGAATGCAAGGGATTGAGTCCTCTTAAACAGCCCTCGGACATCCCTTCACAATTTCCTATCCGCACTTTCCTAGTTCACCTGAAGAGGGGCTAATTGCACCCTATAACAGGGTTTTCCCACGATAAAAAATTTTAAAATTTTAAAATATAGATTGTTGTAGACATATTGATTCATTTTGATGTAATTAAGGGTACCTTTACTACATTTTAGTTAAATTATACCTCTTTTGACTAATGTGTGAGAATGGGATACCCAAAGCTTGTTGCCAGTAGCAGTACTTTTTCTTGATATAATTTGTTGATTTTGCTTGATTTTTTTTGATTATTTTAATTTCTCTTTAAAATTAAACTGGAAACGTTGGTTGAAATAAAAGAAAATGCACTGATAAACCCGAAAAATAATTATGCCATTATATTATTATTTAAGGTGTTGCATCGTCCTCTAAACTATATTTAAAAATCAAAGGAAGATGACTGCAATCTTATCTAGATGAGTGAGGGTCTAAAACAAAAAAGCAAAAATATTTTTGTAATATTTTGGGCAGATGTTACGTCTCTGTCATCATTATATGCAAATTTTTGGACAAAAGTTGGAACACTGAGCAAGGTGTTGTACTTAATTTAGAGCGACGATTTTTTATATTTGTTTCTAAAAATCATTGCCTTCCACCTCCCCTTTTAAGGAAAAACAATTTTGTGAAATATCGTTCAATGTTCTATTTTTTTCGTCCGCAGGTACAAACTCTTATTTGTACCCTGACAACAAAAACGTATATCGAACGGTATTTCAAAAATTGTTTTTTCCTTATAAGGAGGTGGAAGGCAATGATGTGAAGTAACAATATTTAGAAAAAACCGTCGCTCAAAATTAACACCTAGCCTAGTGTTCCCACTTTTGTCCCAAAATTCGCATATTATGGCTAACAGGTATGTATCGTCCCCCCCCAAAAATACAAAATATATGTTTTTGTCATCTTCCTTTAATTTTAAAAAATCGTTTAGAGGACGATACAATAGCCTTAACTAGCTTAAAGAAAATATCACACTGAATTACATATAAAGAGAATTTTATTCCCTGCGTTACCGAAAACTAGGTTTCCATTTTAAGGGATGCGTATTTAACAAAAATCAATTTAAAATTTTAAACAAATATTTATGCTATGAAAATAAAAACAAATTGTTTTCCGAAGCGTTTGGAATTTAATTTATTTTTTATGTAAATTTATTGATATATTATTTTTGTCAGTCATATTTTATGTATGAATATGAGGCTTCACAAAATTAATAGAATGAAATAGAAAGGCACCTATCGTAGCACTTTTCATATTATTATCTCATTCTAGAAAATTATTAAAAAAAAGTGTTTTTGAATCCGTCAAAAAGGCCATATACACCAAAATGTTGCTAGCATTTTCTGCTGATTCGCGATAAATCTTGAAATCTGCTATATTAGGCCTATCCATTATTAATTAATATATGTATTAAAACTATTAATTATCCGTTGTTAAGGTTTAAACAGTGGCGTAGCGGTAACCAAGCCGCCCCGCAAGACTTTTGGGGGCCCCCCCTCTGGGGGGGGGGGAGGGTCACTGGTCAGCTGAGTTCAGGGGCCAAGACATGAGTTTATTGATACTCGTGTACAGAGAAAAAAACTATATTATTACTAAAATTTATTTCCAAAAATCTATGTATGACACTTCGTTTTCAGTTTGCATCAATTAAAAGAATCTATGTTCAACTCGATGTTCAAAAAACGACTCCGATATGCAGACGTAATGATCGCGCTTTTCTAAAATTAGCATCACATCAAAAACAAAATAGAAAAAAGAAGCAAAACCAATTAAAAAGAAAATGGCACGTTCTAAACCGTTATGATGGTTGTCACACAAAGTTGTTACAGTCGAAAAGTATAAAAGTATGGACCTGATCTACACTTGTAGCAGGGCCAAAAGAAAATCGTTCATTCTTCGTTCGTTCGTAAACTCTTAGAAGACCAACAACTGTCAGATACCCCCCCCCCCCTAGATGTATTAGTTTTAACCAAAACGGGCAATTTGGGTTCATATTTACTTCTTTTTTTGGAAAAGTCAAAAAAAATTTTTTCCGGAACAAACAAATAAAATGAAAGTGTGGATGAAATTATATTTTCAATTCCTTACACGAATCAAAAGTATGAAATAGATTTCGTTCAACGATTAAATTTGGGATTGAAAAAAAAAAAACTATTGAAAAAATTTAGAGATGCACCCCTGTAACCCGCACCCACCACTGGCCAACAAGTGGATGTCTACTCCAAAATAATGACCTATTTGATGACCGTAGCGAGCGAAGCGAAGATTCCATTCTTTCTACACTAGAGAAAAAAATCCCGAATGTTTTTCTTTTTTAATTTTTTTCTGTTTGTATATTTTGTGTGTTCGTTAACACGTTTCGGGTAAATTGATACTCCAATTACAATAAAATTTTCTGAAGGCCTTTGAAATCTCTGAACTTAGAACTGCCACGATTTTGAGCGAAATCAAAAATTATTTCTCATGAAAATCGCAATTTTACGATTTTTTTCGTTTTTTAATAAAATTCTTCGACTTATAACACGTCATACTTTATCCGATTGTAATGATTTTTTCACAGAACCTAAATTTCATGAATTAGTATATTCTGTGAAATTTGAGCGCAATCAAAAATTTATTTCTCATGATAATTGCAATATTACGATTTTTTTTATTTTTTTATTTCTTCGTCTTAAAACACCTAGATGCTATATCCGATTGTAATAATTTTTTCAAAGAACCTTAATTTTATGAAAAAAATATATTCGTGTGAAATTTAAGCGCAATCGAATAATTATTTCTTATAAAAAACGCAATTTTACGATTTTTGTCTTTTTTAAAATAACGATTAATTAAAAAAATTAAAAACTAAAGTTTATTTTTTATTTAATTTAAATTAATTTTAAAATAAATCTTCAACATAGTAATGATTTTTTCACAGAACAACAGAAAATCCGCATAACACATGGCAGCTCAATGCACCAATTACACTCATCCAACAACGCGGCGGGACTTGAAGCGTTTTCCTAGTTAAACGCACTACATAAAAAATAATTTATAATGTATAATAATTGGATGAGCGTAGCGAGCGAAGCGAAGATTCCATTTCACTACACTGGAGAAAAAATTCCGGAATGTTTTTTTTCTTTTCTTTATGTTTGTATTTTTGTGTGTTTGTCAACAAGATTCCGGCTAAACCAATATCCCAATATGCGATGAAATTTTCTGGAGGTCTTCGAAATCTCTGAACTTAGAACTGCCACGTTTTTGAGTGCAATCTAAAAATTATATCCCATACAAAATCGCCATTTTACGATTTTTTTCGATTTTTTTTACAAATTTCTTCGACTTTCGACACCTACGTGCTTTATCCGATTTTTATGATTTTTTCACAGAACATTAATTTTATAAATGAAGATATTCGTGTGAAATTTGAACACAATCGAAAAATCATTTCTCATGATAATTGCAATATTACGATTTTTTTATTTTTTTATTTCTTCGTCTTAAAACACCTAGATGCTATATCCGATTGTAATAATTTTTTCAAAGAACCTTAATTTTATGAAATAATATATTCGTGTGAAATTTGAGCGCAATCGAATTATTATTTCTTATGGAAATCGCAATTTTACGATTTTTTTAAGTTTATTTTTTATTTAAATTAAATTTAAAAAAATTTCAACTTTGTCATGATTTTTTCACAGAACAACAGAAAATCCGCATAACACATGAGTAGAGTAGAGTAGAGTAGAGTAGATCTTTATTCACTTAAGACTAATACATGGTACAAGTAGGTATAGGTACACCTCTTCGTGAAGAGGGAGTGAATAGTTCCTAAGGCTAAAAATGGTAAAAAATGAATAATAAAATAGAATGCATATTTCATGTGAATCAAGTTATATGTATATTACTAGTATGGTATACTAGTATTGAGAATTGAAGTTGTTTGAATAGATTAATTGAGTATTGAAATGAAAAAATGAAATGAGTAATTGGTTTGATATGATACAATACGATGGTATTTAGGATGAAAATAATATAAAACACTAGCATTTGATATGATATAATGATTATGAAATGGAATTAGTATTGTATTTAATATATACGTGTAGTAGTACGAATCTATAAGGGCAGTTTGTAGTGGACATGGTAAATTTAAAAATTTACTAAATATAAAATGGATAATCAAATAAAATGTGTATTTTATGTTAATCAAGTTATATGTATTATTAGTATAGTATACAAGTATTGAGAATAGAAGTTGTTTAAATTGATTAATACAATACGATGTTCATTAGGATGTATAATAATAAAACGCTAGCATATGGTATGATATGATTATGTATTATTGTTTTATGTTTAATAGGGATTAGTTTTGAACTTAAAATATACGTGTAGGGCCTATAGTACGGATCTATAAGGGAAAGTTTGTAGTGGAGAACAAGGTAAATTTATAAATTTACTAAATATAAAATAAATAATCAAATAGAATGAGAATTTCAATGAGAATCAAGTTATATGTATAGGCCTAGTACTAGTATGGTATACTAGTATGGTATACTAGTACCGGTATTGAGAATTGAAGTTATTTGAATTGAATAATTGAGTATTGAAATGAAAAAAATGAAATGAGTAATAGGTAGCCTATCCTATGATATAATGATTATATGAAAGGTATTATTATTGAATTTAAAATATATGTGTAGGGCCTAGCCTATAGTACGGATCTATAAGGGACAGTTTGTAGGGAGGACAAGGGTTAATCTGTTAGGAATTCATTTAGTGAGTAAAATGCTCTTTCTACTAGAAATGCTTTTAATTTGCTAATAAATGTAGTATGATGTTTGATGTCTCTGATGTGTTTTGGCAGTTTATTGTATATGGAGAGGCAGGCGTATATAGGTCCTTTGGAATATTGCGAGGTTTTATGATGGGGGACATGGATGTTAGAAATTGCACGGGTGTTATAAGTATGGATGGATGAGTTTTTAGGAAAGTATTCTGAATGTGTACGTACAAAAATAGCGGCAATTTGTATAAGGGTACTTACCAGGGTAAGAATGTTTAATTTGGGGAAGATTTTACGGCAGGATCTCTGCCATGAGGATCCTGTGATGATGCTCAATGCACCAATTACGCTCATCCAACAACGCGGCGGGACTTAAGCGTTTTCCTAGCTATTGGATGAGCGTAGCGAGCGAAGCGAAGATTACATTTCACTACACTGGAGAAACAAATCCTTTTTCCCCCTTTTTTTGTATTTTTGTGTGTTTGTTAACACGATTCCGGCTAAACCAATACACTAATTGCAATAAAATTTTCTGGAGGCCTTCGAAAACTCTGTACTTAGAACTGCCACGTTTTTGAGCCGAATCGAAAAATTTTTTCTCATAAAAAATCGCAATTTTACGATTTTTTTTCGATTTTTTTAAAAATATTTTCGAACTATAACACCTACATGCTTTATCCGATTGTAATGATTTTTTCACAGAACCTTAATTTTATGAATTTATATATTCGTGTGAAATTTGAGCGCAATCGAAAAATAAATTTTTCATGAAAATCTTTATTTTACGATTTTTTAAACAATCTTTGAATTATAACACCTACATGCTTTATCCGATTGTTATGATTTTTTCATAGAACCTTAATTTTATGAATAAATATATTCTTGTGAAATTTGAGCGCAATCCAAAAATAACTTTTCATGGAAATCGCAATTTTACGTTTTTATTTTTTTATTTTACATTTCTTCGAATTATAACGTCTACATGCTTTATCAGATTGTAATGATTTTTATACAGAACCTTAATTTTATGAATTAATATATTGGTGTGAAATTTGAGCGTAATCGAAAAATAAATTTTTATGAAAATCGTAATTATACGCTTTTTTGTTTAAAAAAATTACGCTCATCCAACAACGCGCCTGAAAAAGCGTTTGCGAAGCTTCCTTGTTTACTACAATTTAGAAATTAAAAAAGTTCGCCCCAATCGGGATTCAAACCACAGGTCTCCCACATTCCAGGTGAGCATCTTAACCATGCCCTTCAGATGTTATATGCAACTACAATTCATAGATTAAAATTTACCCGTCCTGATGGTCTAGTAGTTACGACGCTCACCTAGAGTGTGGGAGACCCGTGGTTCGAATCCCGGTTGGAACGGACTTTTCTAATTTCTGAATTGAAGTAAATAGTATTATTACATCTTAGACGACATTGAGTGCCAGCAATAATTGAAAACGACACAATATTAATGTTTAAGATGAGCAGGTTCCCATATCGGCATAATTTTGCAGTTATATTATATTAAGTATGCAAAGTAAAAGATATTATACATTTATGTGTATTTGGGGTCTACCCACGGAGCTACACAGTTACTGTTAAGTAATGAAAACTATGGTGTTCTCCCAAAACCAATTCTTTATCAACATTCAACTATGAATAAAATTGTCACAATAAAATCAATGCATATTAAAACAGTGCTTTTGCAATGCCTACATGATTTAATTGCAACATTTTCGAGTCGAATGAGACGTTAAGCAATATCTAATCAATCGAATATTGCTAATGATTTATTTTTATCCCCCACCCCCACCCCCACCCACCACCAACATTTGGGAATTTATGGTTTATGGTACAGCCCGCTTTGCAACGTGTGCGACCGAACAAAACATCGTGCGGGCGTTAGGAGACAGGGCCTAAGAAGACTTTTAGTCTTCTAAAGCCCGGACCGGTTGTCTTCTTAGCCCCGCTTCGCAACGTGTAACACAACCGTCGGTCACAGGGGCTTAGAAGCCAAAAAAAGGTCCAGGGGCTTAGGAGACAGGGCTTAGAAGCCGACACCACTGCATTGTACCAACTATCAAGGGAATGTCCAAGGCCAGTTTAAAAGAACTATGCATTTCAGACAGGATTGCCGGTCGCACTACCAGAATCAGTCTCGCGTGTTACGTTACGTTTGAGCTACCTCTATCGGTTCGGTTCGCAATGTGTTGTGTTTTGTAGGCCCTTTGTTCTGGGAGACTGGAACAACTTGCCCCTCGTCAAGTGGCTGACTTATAAGGGCCTAGATTGACGAAAAATGGGAAGGAATGCCGATGAGTTATTTATTCCTGACTCGATTTGATCATTCGCATATCGAGTCTTGACTGAGGATAAGACTAACCTTGAGTAAATTACTGAGGGCTATTTGAGCTACCTCTATCAGAATCCAGTATCCACCAACCAACATTATAAACCCACCTGAAGACGGACAACCACTCGTATTCGTAATGCATGGGCGGATCCAGGACCTCTGTATAGGGTTGGGGGGGAGGGAGCGGTCGAGTTGGCGAAACGCATTGCCGGGGGGTCTGGCCCCCCCCGCGCCGCCCCGCAAGATCACCTTACTACGTTCCGAAGTATTCATTGATGCTGTAGAATGGAGTCGAATAAGATAATATTGTTTAGTTTTGTAAATGTAAAATCGTTGTTTTGTCCCGGAATTTCTACTTGCAAATACGTTGGTCATTGGCCAGCTTTAAGTTCCAATTGCATGTGTGTGTGTGAGAGAGAGAGTAATCAATCTCACGGAGCGTGGGACCATGCGAGCTGCAGTGCTCTTCGAGGGTAACAGTTGCCATGGAAGTTTGCGGAGTACTAAGGAGCAAATCTATCCCTTTTATGGGAAGACACCGAGTGTAGTGACTAGTGAGGGGATTCTTTATCGTAGGTCGGACAAGAAAGACGAAGACAAGACGAGATAGAACTAAATAATATCTCCCAAGGCCACTGCGGGACGCTTGTGACTTCGACGAGAGGCCAAGAGGGAGGGGTGGCGCAGCGCTGTCCACTGTGTTGTACACGTGCAGTAGTCAGTTGGTTCGTGGAGCGTGGACCGGTCAGTTCATCGACCACTAGTCGCTCACATTCACGGGGACAGTGATTAACTTGTGATAATCGCCTCCAATAACTATAACGTTATCAATATTAATCTACCGAATTGTTCGGTTATCAAGTAACAAGTGTTTTCATAACCACCCACCTTGCTCTTCTCTATTGACGGGTTATAAACGGATTCCGCGCATCTTTATTTCCAACTGACAGTGACTGCTGAGCGAGGCTTATCGTCGTCTGATAGGCATATCGGACTACCTACCAAGATTGTTGAGCTGCCTTCAGCACAATCATATCATTTGATTCTTCGTATATTGTTGTTTGTTGCATTACCGGGTACAAAAACTCACAATAAATCTCTGACTTCGAGTGCGTGTGTAAATAATGACAAGTGTCAGTCTTTAGCTTCAGTGCATGGCCTCTTATTTTATCTGTGGTATGTGATTTTCAGTGTTACAAGTAGTGCATTTATCTGGAGTATGAATATGGGAATAAATAGTAAGCCCTGCTTCCGGTACGCAACCGTAAGTAAAACATAATGTATGTTTTGTTTTTATTTTTGACTGAGTTCGTTGTTTTGCAATTATAAGTTATTGGTCGCTTGTGATTGGATTTACTTACCCTGTCTGTATCTTTCTCTGTTGTGTAGGTTTATCACACTTTTCATCATCATTCACATACCTCATAAGCCCAAACGTCTTGATTAACAGAAATCAGAATTGCATAAATATTAAGCGTAGATCTGGATATATATATACACCAGTGGCGTAGGAACCGGGTGGGGCAGGGGAGGGGAGGGCAAAACTAACGTGAGCCAAATATTAGTCCCAGAATTTACGTAGTAAATATGCACATAAACTTATACAATTCGACAGTCGCCTTGGTAAAACAAATATGTTTGCCTGTATGCTTCATTAATCATTACATAAAAAATTAGGTTGAAATTTACTAAAATGGTGGGCCACTTCACGTTCATTTTTTTTTTAGTTTTTAGATCGCAGATAGTTGCTGTAAACCATCGTTTACAGAGTCCGAACGAAATAACTGTAGTATGGTGAAAGTTTTTACCCCAGCTTCCACCCACAAAATCTGCTGATGGATGCTGATGGATTTGCCTCCCCGCCCCCCAACTTTCAAAACGAATTCCTACGTGCCTGCTATACACCGTTCACGAGTGAATTAATCCGGGCCTATAGTTATAGATATAATAGAGAATATAGTACCTATTTATTATTTTTCTAATTTGTCTTCTCCCAGCTCGGAGCAAACCACGATGCAATGCAATAAGAAAGCAGCTGTTTTTGCGTTTCTCGAGTCCCCCATGCAAGTTGCGTGGTAACACAACCGTCGGGTCACAGGGGCTTAGAAGCCAATAAAAAAGGTCCAGGGGCTTAGGAGTACAGGGCTTAGAAGCACGACACCACTGCATTGTACCAACTATCAAGGGAATGTCCAAGGCCAGTTTAAAGAAACTTGCATTTCAGACAGCATTGCAGGTCGCACTACCAAGAATCAGTCTCGCGTGTACGTAAGTTTGAGCTACTCTATCGGTTCGGTTCGCAATGTGTTGTGTTTTGTAGGCCCTTGTTCCTGGAAGACTGGAACAAACTTGCCCCTCGTCAATGGATGACTTCTAAGGGCCTAGATTGACGAAAAATGGGAAGAATGTCGATGAGTTATTTATTCCTGACTCGATTTGATCATTCCGCTATCGAGCTTGACTGAGGATAAGATAACCTTGAGTAAATTACTGAGGGCTATTTGAGCTACCTCTACAGAATCCATTTATCAACCAACCAACATATAAAACCCACCTGAAGACGGGGACAACCACTCGTTATTCGTAATGCATGGGTTGGATCCAGGACCTCGTATAGGTTGGGGGGGGGGAGCGGCTCGAGTTGGCGAAACGGCATTGCGGGGGTCTGGCCCCCCGCGCCGCCCCGACAAGATCACCTTACTACGTTCGAAGTAGTCATTGATGCGTAGAATGGAGTCGAATAACGGAATATTGTTTAGTTTTTGTAAATGCTAAAATCGTTTGTTTTGTCCCGGAAATTTCTACTTGCAAATACGTTGGTTCATTGTCCAACTTGAAGTTCAATTGCTGGTGTGTGTAGAGAGAGAGTAATCAATCTCACGGAGCGGGAGGACCCATGCGAGCTACGCAGTGCTCTTCCGAGGGTAACAGTTGCCATGGAAGTTTGGGAGTACTAAGGAGCAAATCTATCCCTGTTATGCGGAAGACACGGAGTGTAGTGACGTTAGTTGAGGGATTCTTTATCGTAGGTGGACAAGAAAGACGAAGACAAGACGAGATAAGAACTAAATAATATTCCCAAGGCCACTTGCGGGACGCTTGTGACTTCGACGAGAGGCCAAGAGGGAGGGGTGGCGCAGCGCTGTCCACTGTGTTTTTACACGCTGCAGTAGTCAGTGGTTCGTGGAGCGTGGACCGGTCAGTTCATCGACCACTAGTCGGGCTCACATTCACGGGGGACAGTGATTAAAACTTGCGATAATCGCCTTCCAATAACTCCTAACGTTATCAATATTTTTTTTTTTTCCCCCCAATCCTACCGAATTGTTCGGTTATCAAGTAAAACAAGTGTGTTCATAACACAACACCTATGCTCTTCTCTATTGACGGGTTATAAACGGATTCCGGCAATCGTTATTTCCAACGACAGGACTGACCTGAGCGAGGCGTATCGTCGTTATGATATCGGACTACCTACCAAGACTGTTGAAGCTGCCTCAGCACAATCATATCATTGATTCTTCGTACATGTTGTTTGTACCGGGTACAAAAACTCACAATAAAATCTTACCGGGCTACAAAAATCAACAAAAATCTCTGAATCGAGTGCGGTGTCAATAATGACAGGTGTCAGTCTTTAGCTTCAGTGCATGGCCTCTATTTTATCTGTGGTATGTGATTTCAGTGTAACAAGTAGTGCATTTATCTGGAGTATGATATGGGAAATAAATAGTAAGCCCTGCTTCCGTACGCAACCGTAAGTAAAAATACATGTATGTTTGTTTTACTTTTGGACTGTTGAGTTCGGTTGTTTTGACCAATTATAAGTTAGTGGTCGCTTGTGATTGGGATTTACTTACCCTGTCTGTATCTTTCTCTGTTGTGTAGGTTTTTATCACACTTTACTCATAATTCACATACCTCATAAGCCCAAAGTCTTGATTAACATACATCAGAATTTGCATAAAATTAAGCGTAGATCTGGATATATATATACACCAGTGGCGTAGGAAACCGGGTGGGGCAGGGAGGGGAGGGCAAAAACTTACGTGAGGCCAAAGATAGTCCAGAAGTTTCCGTAGTAAATATGCACATAAACTTATACAATTCGACATCGGCTTGGTAAAACAAAATAGTTTTGCCTGTATTGCTCATTAATCATTACATAAAAAATAAGGTTTGAAATTTAATAAATGGTGGGCCACTTCACGTTCATTTTTTTAGTTTTTAAGATCGCAGATAGTGCTGTAAACCAATCGTTACAGGAGTGCGAACGAAAAAACTGTAGTAGGTGAAAGTTTTTGACCCAGCTTCAACCACATAAAATCTGCTGATGGATGCTGATGATTTGCTCCCCGCCCCCCAACTTTCAAAACGTTCTACGGCATCTATACACCGTTCCCAAGAGTGAATTAATCCGGGCCTATAGTTTATAGATATAATAGAGAATATAGTACCTATTTATTATTTTTCTAATTTGTCTTCTCCCAGCTCGGAGCAAACCACGATGCAATGCAATTAGAAAGCAGCTGTTTTTGCGTTTCTCGAGTCCACCCATATGAGCAACGTTGTGATGCTATAATTTTCGAACATAATTTTCAACTAGTAATTTCCGCGCAGCGTTTCCGAACATTTGATTGGTTGATAAAGCCAGCGAATTCCATGCTGCAGAACCAATAACTATTTTCTTGCCGTTCATGATAATCGTTCTTCTGTGCTATTCTTTCACCAAAATTGATTTTATCAAATACATTTAGGCCCTACCGATATGTGGGGTATTTTTGGTTGTTTCTGTATTTTGATGGTTTTTTATGAGGTACGTCAGGCTTTCAGCTAATCAGAGGCGAGCGCGCAAATACAAAACGTCGCTGCTCCCAAGTCTGCAGTAATGCTCCACTCCGGCCGGCCAGCCAGCTGGCCTCCGCGTCCAAAATGGCTGCTCGAAATACGGGTGAAAAATTGGAGCAAGCCTTATTTAGAGTAAATTCCCGTTTAATTTGAGGTTCCGTGATAAAAAAAAAGTGACTAACGTGTATTGTGACATTACAAACTTTCGTAATACAGCATTATTTCGTAGTTGACATCAGACAATAGTGCAAAAACAACGTGTTCGTGGGAGATTCGTCTAGACCAGCCGCCAAGCCACCTTCGAGGTACGTTACTGGTCTACGTGACTGTATTCAATAGGCCAATTTCTTGCTTTGGTTTCGAAACAACCCCATCTTAACCCATTACATGATGTGTTTTTATTGCTCTAAAATATGTTTTTAACTTCTTGCCTGGAAATAATGTTTAAAATTGAACCAAAACGCTTTCGAAGCGAAGTCCTTGGCTGAAGGTCAGCCCTTCTTTGAAATCCGCCATCTTGATAAATTTTTTATGCACTTGATATTTTACATTTTACCTACCATTTATTTGAAATAATTCGTAATCCAGGAGATAGAAAATGAGTTAATTTAAATAAAAAAATAAGTTAAAGTTATTTATATTAGGTCCCTACTCATTTAATTATTATTGTATTACTAACATAATTACAAGAATTGGAACTCGTAAATCATCATCCAGAAATTGCGTAGGCCACCTATAAGAACTTCAGCTGTTTTTGTGTGCTGGGGCCCAAGGGCAAAGCCCCGGTTGGGGATGAAGGGGGGGTGGGGGGTGCAACGCCCCCTTATTGGTTGTGTAGGCCCCTAGTGAATTTCATTTTGGAATCCGGGTAGTTGTTGCACGGATTTGCGTTAGAAAATCCTAGTGTGGAGGTGATGGTGGTTGTTTGTTACGTGTAGTTAGTGTGTTGTTTTAAGTTTTATTTTGTGTACACTTTTGTGCGCCTGTTTAAAAATCATTTGAAATTACTGCGTTATTTTTTTTTTTTAACGAATAAATGGTTAAAAACGCTGAGTAACCCTTCACTTTTACCAAATATAATAATATATATTCACACGAAAGTAGGCTGGGGCCTACTTAGTTTTTAGTCTGGGTTTCCAAAGCCTAGACCTAGTTGTTTCTTTATTCACTTTGATCATTCATTGTACCTAAGTAGGATATGCAGATGCTTCTCACTGAGATAGTGTGATTGTGTGAATAAGACCTACATGTTTAGGTAGGTCTAGCTCTGACAAGCATTCCTAGATTTCCAAAATTGAAGAGGTTTCTGTTGATGTGGGGCAGATTGCGTATAGATCACCCTTATCTTCCCCATTCCAGATAAATGCAGTTGGAACGTTCGTGGTTAATGGCTTTGGATCTGCCTATCCAGACTTCGTAAATTGTGTTCTGTGTGGATTGTGGAACCTACAGTTGGTTCTACTTGTAGGGCCTGGATATTCTACCCAACTTCCCATAAATACTTTGCCTTTCTTCAAGTGCGTATCTATTTATAAGGAAAGGGTGTGAAGGTAGACCTGTAGGTCTATGTTGTAGGGTTGAGGGTATGAGCAAGAAGCAGTGGTCGAATTGTAATTCCTTCTTTGGGGGGAGTGCTTTGAAACCTCTTTTGGGAAGAGTGATGCAACTAAAGATTTTGTTCCTATTAGGCCCTACTACACCCCCAAAAAACTACATTGATCAATGTTAATACTAGAAATGCGGTGGGGTGTTGGCAGGGCATAAGAACATATTCATAATACCTTGTGTACAAGACTAGGTATAGACACACTCCTCGAATATACCAGTCTGGGTTGTATACGCAAATTGAGGCCGACCTAGGGACAAATTGCAACAAGAAGCGAATTTGGTATCATTAGATTCAGAAAAATAAACCCTAAAGAAAACCCCTAAAAGACCCACAGGTAGGGCGGTCTATCATCCCCTAAATGAAAATGATAATAAAATTGAAATTAAAAAAAAACTTTGAAACACTAGTATCCAATGTATGTAATCCAAGCTTTATTTAAGGTTCTTTCGAAAAAAACGGTTCAAAAATTAATGTGTTGGCCAGCAGAGGTCAATGGAAGGATTAAATTTTAGTATTTTTAAAATATAATTTGGTGAAAGTTTTTATTCAATTGACACCCAAAAAAGGTTTGATGATTGTCTCATTGTTGTAATTTTAGTTAATAGGCCAGTCCTCATCCTGATAAAGTATAAGTCAATCATGGCAAAAAAAAAAAAGGGTTATTATTACAACTCTGTAGACCATGAACCTACGAGTAGTTGTACTCAAAATTCTGTTTACTTACGTTTTAGGCGCACTCAAATATGTTCGGCTAATAACATAGTTCACCGAGGGGTTTCTCTCGTACAGTGGCGTATCCAGGAATTCATAAGGGGGGGGGGGTCAATCAAGTTTTTCATAGATATGCCGAAAGGCTGACCCCCGGACAAAAAAATTCTTCAACACAATAAGAAAAAAAAAGGAGACAAAAAAAACAAAAACACAATAGAAAAAGAAAAAAATAAAAAAATCACACAAATAGGTTAATAATAAAAAAAGAAAGAACAAAAGGACAAAGAAACGGAAAAGGTTCTTAACAAAGAAAACAAAAAGGTTAAACATGAATATAAAAAAAGAAGACAGAAGTAGAGCAAAATAAGAAAAACAAAAAGGTTTACAAAAGGTTATTTAAAAGGTTTAAAGAAACAAGGAATAAAGGCAAGGTATTTTTGGTGAAAATCTGTGCGTTTTAAAGCATCACAATGACCAACTTTTTGATCTTCTAAATCCTTTTTTTAATCCAAAAAGTTTTTCTATTTCATGGTAATTTTGGGAGTGTAACTGTGCATTTTTAAAGCACCACCAACTGTTATCTACTAAAAATCCCTGTTTGTAATCCAAAAGTTCCTATATCAAGGTCATTTTGGTGAAAATCTGGCGTTTTAAAGCATCACCAACTTTTTATTCTACTAAAAATCCAGTTTTTATCTTCTATTTCAAGTCATGGTGGTGAAAATCTGGGCGTTTAAAAGCATCAAAATACACCAACTTTGTATCTACTAAAATACTCTTTTAGTCAGCTGGAATTTGTAGTTATTATTTCTCTCCTTTACACTTTTATTTTCAAAAGGGGGGGGGGGTCCCCCCTCCCCCACACCACCCCCTTGGATACGCCACTGCTCACGTACTACGCATCGAGATATAATTTGGGACGTACTGGGATCATAAACCACACTTTAAAATCCTTACTGAAGAATTTTATTCATGGATTTCCTTAAATATATTCGACAAAAATCTGTATTAAGCCCAATAATATAGCCCTTGGATATGCTATTCAACCAAATTCACACCCCATAAGTAGTAGGCATTGAGGGTGTTACGGGAAGATTTTATTTCGCAAATTCCTATCCTAGGTCCCACTAGAGGGCGCTGTACCCTCGGGTAACATAGTAAAAAAAGACATTTTTTTTTGTGTTTTCAAAGGTATGTTGCCATACGCCATGAAAACGAGCAATGAACTTTGAATACCTTCATAATCAGGCTATTTATGTAGGGCCTACCTGACAACCCATCCATTTTGGTTTATATGGTAAGACGTTTTCAAGTTCTTGCGCAGAACTTGGTGGTCTGATGAGGAGATCTTGTCAAATCTTGCCAAGATCTTAGACTATTAACAAGATCATGTCAACATATTTCTAAGATCTTGGAGTCTAAACAAGAACTTATTTACAAAATCGAAACACGGTGCCATGAGTTTGGCAAGATCTTGACTAGGACGAATATAATGTTAAGATCAGCCAGAATATTGTAAACTAAAATATAATAAGTAGGCCTAAAGTATTCACCCTACATAGTTGCCACGTGTGCAAAATAAAATGCATGATATTTATTTAAATTTATGCGTTTTATACTCGATTAATGTTTCGAGGTTTCGAATCCCTGGAGAGGCCACAATTCTTAAAAAAAAAAAAAAAAAAAAAACGTTTAAATATAAGTTTTCCGTAGTAATCTGCACTCACTACAATTTTGACCTTCTTCAGACGCTAACTAGGATGTGGACAGCTGGGAGGGTGCATACTAGGGATGTCGCAACGTTCGAAATTCGAACTCGAACTCGAAACTTTTTTTAAGTTCGAAGTTCGAAAAGTTTTTGTTTTTTACTAATTTGTAGAAATGTTGCTGGTTTACCTCTTATTTGGACAAGTCAAAAAATTGTTCTCAGTTTACAGGTAGTGATTTAGGAACAAAAAAATGGATGATGGAGGTGCCGGTCCGAAGTTTCATACTTTCTTGGTGGAGGTTGCCGGTCCAGAACTTATCACTATTTTATCTATTATGGACTGTTTGATATACTTTAAGTTGGGTTCGAGTTCGAGTTTCGTATACAGTTCGAATTTTTTGTTAAGTTCGAAGTTCGATTTTGTTAATTAACTGGGAAAGTTGAGTTCGAGTGGAAGTAAAAATAGTGGGTAGATCCTAGTGAAATACCGAAAATAATCTATTTTTTAACAATAGCGTAAAAACGAAAAGACACGCAAGAATGTTTAAAAAACGGTTTCTTATTTTTATAACGTATTTGTGTACGATGTTGTTTGGAAGATGTTGCCATATCTGTTTTGCAAACCAATCTCTATTTTCTGTAATGTAAGTTGGCTACAATAGGCCTACAATAGGCCTACAATAGGTTCAAGATCAATGGTTGTTGTCAAATGTCATAGGAAAACTCAATTTGTAGTGTTGCAAGGCCAGGTGATCCCATAAAATATTCTTGCCCATCCAGGGGGAGTAGCCACAGGTACATCTGGAATATTTTATACGGTAGGGGACAAGTTTTTTAGGCTCCTACAAACGAATCAGGAGAAATTGCGTGTTCGTTCTTCGGCTCGTTTAGCAAGTCCCAGCTTGCCCAGTTTTCTCGGAGCCGTCCACAGTGCCGCCTTCCCGTAAGGCCATAAACCTTTTTTTCCCCCATATAGGCCCTCATTACTACCTGTCGATAAAGACCATGTTACACTTGTTGGGCCTAAGGGGAATTCATTTATTCCTTAGCCAACACCCTGCATTTCATTATCGGAAAATTACAAAGAAGGTTTGTGGCGTTAGGGTAATTGATTTATTCCCGTTAGGCCGAACAGCCGTATATGACATCGTTTACGGTAAGGAGCGGGGTGTGTTGGCGTTGGGGTATGATTTATCCCGTTAGGCAACAGCAGCGTATATGCCCATCGTGTACGTAAGGAGCGGGCGTTGTTGCCTTGGGTAATTGATTATTCCCGTTAGGAAAACAGCGTAATTGCCCATCGTTTACGGTAAGGAGGGGGGTGTTGGTTGGCGTTGGGTAATTGGTTTATTCTGTTAGGCCAACAGCGTATATGCATCGTTACGTAAGGAGCGGGGTGTGTGTTGGCGTTGGGGTAATTGGATTTATTTCCCCTTAGGCCACAGGCCGTATATTGCATCGTTTACGGTAAGGAGCGGGGCGTTGTTGGGCCTTGGGGTATTGATTAATTTCCCGTTAGGCCAACAGCGTATATGCACCCCGCTCCTTACCGTAAACGATGCCATATACGCTGTTGGCCTAACGGGAAACAAAATAAATTACCCCAAGGCCAAACAAACATTCCCGCTTCCTTACGTAAACGATGCATATACCGCTGTGGCTAACGGGAATAAATCAATTACCCCACGCCAACAACGCCCCGTCCTTTACCCGTAAACGAATGGCATATACGCTGTTGCCTAACGGGAGAATAAAAACAATTACACTAAGGCCAAACAAAACCTTCTTTGGTAATTTTCCATACCATGAAATGAGGGTGTTCCCGGCACACTAAGGGGAATAAATCAATTCCCCTTAGGCCATCAACCCGCATATTCCTGTAACTTATCGAGTCTTTATCGACAGGTTAGACCCCAATGATGGATAGGGGGGAAAATAAAGGTTTGAGGGGGGGCCTACGGGCCCCACAGCCCCCCCCGGCACACACACTAGTGGGACCCACAGGACACCATTTCTCCGTCTTGGCAAATGTCAGCTGAACGTCAAGCCTAACTACCGCCTACTTGTGACGGGTCTTGGCCCATCACTGTAGGACCGCGTCACTCTCAAAAGACAATCCAGAACTGAAAAACATTACGCAGCGTGCTCAAAGGATTATTAAATCGGAAATATTGGTATCAAGGAGAAAATGAATTGTTTGATTGGGTGCTTTTTAAAATAGTTACAAAAAAATTAGATATCCAAGACCCCCCCTTTGAAACACAATACTCTTGGGTGCTACGGACATCGAATACAAGGAAATTATTTTATCTTTCTCCACTTTTCGTTATGACACAATGAGAATTATTGGTTTTTGTTGTAATTATTATTTTTTTTTTTTTTTTTTTTTTATGCGTTTTTTTTTATTATTTTATTTATGAAAATCATGTTCAGGTATAAAATATTAAAATTTGCCAAGAGTCCATAGTCCGGCGGCTGACAAACACGTGAAACATCGTCGAAGAGGGGTGACTCGACTTTAATTATCAAATTTCACGAGCTATAACATATTTTGTTTTTTATTTCTTAACACCATAGGCGCCCCGACTACGGGGGGTCGGGGCTAAGATCCCACCCCTGAAAAATCTAGGGGGGCTCAGCCCCCTGAGATTTTTACTTTCTTTAAATTTGTGTACGTACTTGATTGTTTGAAAAAACCTTATCTGGTCGAGATTCCTATTTAGTCATCCGGTCATCATTCCGAATGATATCAGTGTCTTTTAATGAGGGACGATCTTAGTCGATAGAGTGGTAGAAAATAGGCCAAGTGCAAAATGTAGTTGCCAATTTTTCTTTAGTGAAGAAATCAGAAATTTCCATTGAAAAATGACGGTAAATTTGGGCGGAAAGGCTTCTCAAAGTTTTGAAAAAATCAAAATTGCTAGACAAGCAGAAAGAACGGTGTTAAACGGAAACAGAAAAATTGAAAAATTTTCATCTTTTACAAAAAAACACAAAAAAAAAAATACAAAAACCTTTGGGTTCCTGGGGGGGCGGCCTGTCCAAAGTTAGGAAAAGTCCAAATTAATTAGATAAGCAAATTGCAAAATGAGACGAGAGTTTTCCTTTGGTATAGTTTAAGTCCTATTGGAGAATCTTAAAAAGCTTATGGCTACTTCGGGCCCCAGGGGATGTCGAAATTGTTGTTAATAAATAAAATAGAGCCTAACAACGTGATATTGTGATAAGAATTGTTCAATTGCGTGGACTTATAAATGCCAGTTATCTTAATCACGTAAAGATTTTTTTAAATTGAATTTAAACTTTAGGCCCCCAAAGCGCCCAAAGTAAGGACAAAATTAAGCTACAAATTGGAACTTGGATAGATGAAAAATTGTCCATTCTTTATTAAAACACACAATTCAAAGAATCTGATTGAACTTTGGGCCCATAGGCGGCCTACAGAGCAACTATAGATTTAAAAAAAAATGATACCATATATGACAATATATGTTTGGACAAGAACAATAGAATAAAAACGAGCGGGAATTTTGAGCCTCATGGCTTTATACTCCAAGGTAGGAAAAATCAAAATTACAAAATTAGCAGAATACTGCTGCAATTAGGATGGAGACTAATCGGAAAATTTCGCTCTTAAAACCACAATCGTGAAAAAAATGGGTTGGTAATTTAGGCTCTAGGGTAGTTTATCGATTTAGATTGCATGGGCCAAAAAGGCTTTGATTACAAAACCAAACTTCATGTCCTCAGTTTTTTTATTCAACGAGTGATTTTTGAGCCCCCCCCCCCCCCCCCCTGAAAAATTTTAAGAATTTTTTTTTTTCCCTGGGGCCCGACGGGGCCCCCCCCGCGCCTATGCTTAACACTAGGTTTTATTCCGAAGGAATATTGTATTCCGTATTTTTTTATATTTCAGTGCGAATGAAAAACTAAATATCCCCTGCCTCTGGTCTCGTGCAAAAGTGCCCCCCCCCCCCCCGAACCCGTGACTGGTCCGACGTCAAGGTATCTCGTGAGAATTGGGACTGGGAGTGCTTTGGAGTTTGGACCGGGCAAGTACAAAGTAGCGTCTCTCTCCGGCGTCGGCTTGTCTTTGCAATCGCCAGTCGCCACTGGCCAATCAGTTCGCAGAGGTGGATGCTCGGTATGGACGTGTTGTCAATGTAGCCTGTGATCCGACGCATTCCTAATCACGCGAATTTAGTTGTACTTTTGAAAATAAATTACGTGTTTTCATGGAAAAAGTGGTCTTATAGTTCCAGTAAGTGTTAACATTTTCGGGTTTTATGTCACCAAGACTTGGCCATTCGTGTTCCAAACATCCGTTCGGGGTAGGCCTATTGCGCATATAATAAATATATTAATTTTTCTCTCATGAAATGTCTGATTGAAGGACAAGTGCTCTAGCGTCGCAGTCTCCACAGCGTAAGTCGAGTTGTAATCTATTTTTAAATTTCTCGTTTCGTTTGGCAACTGTGCAATTGCATGCCCTCTTCAGCAGGTAGTCAACTAGGTATTTTGGAATTTGACGATTGTGAAGCGGGAAATGTCCGATGGCACCTCCCTTGCATTCGCTTTAGGCTTTCAGTCGAGATTGCTGGTGGTGGTAGGTGGGATTCGAATTGAGACGTCCCGAAGAATAGGAGTCTTGCCATTCAATGTGGGTAGACTGCACAGGGAGAATGTTAAGAAAATGTACCTCAAATAATACAATTGAGCAAATTGTAACTTTTGAAATGCAATTTCATAGTGTTACCATATAAAATTTACTAATTGTGGTGAGAAACATTTTCAAGTTTTTCTACCATGTTAGTTTGGTTTTGTAAAAAGTATTTTCAATTTATTCTTCGGCCAGTAATATATAGTAATTTAATCATAGAATACATCTCGCATACTCCACTAAAGCTTATAATAACTCATAATTAGTCTATTGGGTTCAGATACACGTGCCTCGATCTCATTTCTGCATTCCCGCAAAGCAAGGAGTCCTTATAGCGTAGCTAGGTATTTGTAAATGTTTTTCTTTTTTCCTAAATTTCGTTTTTAAAAATGTATAAAGGGTGAATACTTACGGATGATTTATTGCGCATTTCTCTCGTGCAAAAAACGATGAAATTTACACACCAGATGTAGTACAAGGAGATCGTTTGCATCTAATCTTTTTTAAAACAATCTTCCGGAGTACTTCTGTAGCGGACGTTTAGACGTTGGTAAAAGTAAGGAAACACTTTGCCAAACCTCAATAAAATTAAGAGAATCACAGGTTAATCATTATTGGCCTATTTTGTTGTTTTTGTTTGAGATCGATTCATTAAAAAGCGCTTGAGCTGTGTACCACTATAAAATTAGAGGAAGTTAGGAATAATGGTTGTTTTTATGAAACATTTGGGGCCCAACATTGGTTTTATAGCCTTTGTGGGGTGTATTTTGGTCTATTGCGATTTTGTTGTTGTTGACTGGGGTTTATCGCTTTTTACGAACACAAATGCCCTCTTTCGGCCTCATACTTAGGCTGTAAGTTGAGCCCCAGAGGAAAAGGAAATATTTCCAGGTGTTTCTCGCAAGACGGATCAGCAGGACCCGGAAATCATAATTTTGGAAAATATGATTCGCATAACGATAAAGTAAACAATATCACGATAAGTGTGTTAGATATAATTTCGTAAATAAAACGAGCGCGTGCATTTGTTAGGCCCATCTGTTTGCTTGGACTGCTGGTGGCATTCCTGTTGTGGACTTGCGAGGTGGAGGTGCACAACTCGCTACTCGTTCTCTGTCTCGCTGCAGTTGCTCTCTTATCTGTATAGTTGCATGCAATTACCAGTAACCAATTACCACACTAGAGAGTCGTGAAGGCCAATTATGCCTACCGTCGCATCTAGGTCTAGCTAAGATGAGATACGACGATAGGGATGGATGGAATTTATTTGAATTTGGCAGATACCTTTCAAAAATTTTCCTTGAAATGACAGTCTCGTTTAATGCGGGGGGGACACTGTTCTGGGGGTAGAAGTGATCCCTGATGTGGAATTTGTCATGAGTGGAGTGGGCACCTCGAACCACATGGCACAACCCCGTGGCCCACCCAGTGCAAGCTATAAGCTTTGGTTGTAAATTGTAAAGCAACATGTCGACTGATTATAGGATAAATAAACCACTCCTCCAGACTCTGCTCAAATGTAAAACTTTTTAATATATGACGTTTGTAGGGTGCTTTACATTAGTTTTTTTTCCCGGCGTGGAACTGGTTGGACCTCTCATTACTAAAGCTAGGTGGTTAGCTGCGACGTAAGATGTAATTGAAGAGAATGTGCGAGGGCTGTTTTTAAGAAGACCCGATCCCTTACAATCACAACTTGAAGCTAGCTTGGTTTAAGATTTCTCGTTCAGAATTTCCGGAGGGGGATTTCGAGTTCGAAATCCCCCAGCTCAGAGGCTCACACGGTCGCTCGGTCTAATAGTGGCGCATTGTGCGTGGCAACTTAGAGTAACTGTTGATGATTATAAGTCGTCCCGAGCGTAACGTCAAACAAACAGCAAGGGATATTGGTATCGAATTCCTATTTAACAATGGATTTGGTCATTATTAAACAAAAATAGACGCCCCGATTGTGAATGCCGTTCAACTTGTTGATTATATTGCAAGTCCAAGGTATATTAATTAATAATTACTCTTGTGGTGAACAGGCCTCAGGGACAAGTCCGGTTTTGGTTTTATAAGGAAAAGGAAGAGTTCAGAAACTTTAGGTAGGAAAATATGGCTGGCGGTTATGAAGAAGGTTTAGTTGTTTTCGGACGTAGGCAATCGAAGAGGAAAGCGATGGAACAAATATAAGAAAAATAAATCATTATAAATACTTGTTACAAAACTTCCTAGTTGAAATTACCAGCAACACTACAGCCACAGTTACGACATGCAGACTCGTATTTAGTTGATAATAAGTAATAGACCCCATGTTCGTATCAAGATCCCATTTGACAAATGTTTCAGTATTGAAATAAAATAATTACATTGAGTAATCGAGATAAAAGTAGCTGATTCATGACTTGCGATTTGAGAAAATAAAAATTGTAATATTCTTTTCAAACAATCACTATGCGATCAGGGTATGTTATAATTGTCAGTGGAAAATGATTGAAAGCAGATTAGATATTATGGCACACTATTCAATATTAAATCATAACACAATTGGCTTTCTACATAATTAAGATGATATTGCATTTGATCTAAACCCCCAATTTTAACTAGGTCCCCACCTGATGTCAGTTTTAATGTGTGTGCTTTTCGTTTTCAGTTTTTCGTGAACAACCATCAAAATCACCACCTTGGAAACCGTTCATCAATATCAATCATTACCATGCCCGGAAACCGGAACAACATGCTTGTCCATCATCCATCACAGAAAATTCTACTAGTGAGGAGGAACAAAAATGACACTAGTCTAAGTGGATTGTGCCTATGCAATGATTCCCATTCGCCAAGTCTTGGGTTCTGGTTGCACTTTTATCCCCTAGGCAGGTGGACCTTCAGTTCAGTTTCTCAAGACATTCAAACCTTTCGTACGTGCTTATAAGACATTTAGACATGTGGTCCAGTACAAAACGTTCGTTGCCTTATCGAGGACGTTACCAAGGTTAGCTACTTAGTGGGGACATATGTGCATCCAGCTCTTATGTAGTCAAAAGGTTTCAGGTGTAGGGAGCCGGGGGGTGCGTGCGTCGGTATAACATTCGTGTCATTTTATTCGTTCCCACAGGCAGGGCCCCACCACGTACCCTCTCGTTGTTTTTCATTGGAATTAACTGCGAAAAATACCTAAATATCGAATCAAAATAATTTTGTAATTATGTTGGCTAAATCATTTTCAGAACGTACCTACCATCATTTACTCGGACTCAAATACTAATTGGAGGGCCTTTGGCGGTCTTCATAATAAAAACATCATCATCATCATATTATTATTATGAAGTAATTTTTGAATTTTTTTTACATATTTTACACATGCAAATGAACGTAAACTATACAAATGTTGAAACTTGTCTGATTTTTTTGCA
>JAMZAV010001682.1:0-136556 GCA_024449915.1 Sweltsa coloradensis | reverse complement strand
AAATTTTAAGTTTTATAACTTTTAATTAGGTATATTACGCAGGAAGTTATATAAACATGTATTCAAAACGCATTCTTTAAAGCTATTGAAACCACCTCTGGCCGAAAATTTGAAAGCGAAGAAACATGTCTGAAAAATTTGCTGAATGAAAGAAGCCTTTAAAAAAACAGCAAAAATTTTTAAATTTTTGGGACGGGACATAACCTCACTTTGGGAAATTGAATCAAGATTTTTTGACAAAAGTGTAATATACAAGACTAGTTCAAAATTAAATTTTTGAGAATCGGTTTTTGGACATAGTTTCTAAACACCTTAAGATAAGTTGACTATAGCTAAAAAAAGTTTTCTGAAACTAACATTTGGTGTACGAATTTTTTTGTCAAAGGGAAACAAAACTCGTTTTCCTCGTATAAATGATGGAGGGATGATAGTAATAGCAAAACAAAAGTATTTATGTGAATAAAAATAAAAAATTTTAATGAGATGTGTATCATGTGAACAATTTTTTTTAATAGATTACTTTGGATAAGAAATTTAAAAAAGTTTGTCGCTTTATCATATGATAGAAGTTCTTCATATGGTTGGAAGAGATCAAATGCGTGTGCAAGGCATCATATTTGGTACATTCTGCTAGCATATGATGTAGTGACATTTAGAAACAACCGTACATCACTTTGTGTCACATTTGGGAATAACCTTTTCTCTGGTTAAGAGATATCCGTGAGTAAGACGTATGTGGCCTGTTCGAATTCTGGATAATTCTGGAATACCACCTCTTCTCTACGTTAGAGTCGAGACGCAGGTGGACGGATTTTTTATTTGGTGTGGGCATCAGACAATAAATTTTTAAATTTTTCGCCACACCCCAAGAGTGCACTTATCAAATCAAAAATCTTTGCTTGTATCCACTCTTTTCACTCAATGATTGAACCCTTAGAGTTTAGTTTTCTCTAAATATTTTGAGTTTATTTAGATAATGGGCGCGTAAACCCGTTAGGTCATATGCACCACTCTAGTCTAGGGGATGTGGGGAGGATAAGTGCCAATGCTGTTTTAAAACAAGCCATGAGTAAGGGGGGGGAATAAGGACTTTCTCATGCCGCGGCTGCGATTTTATGTCTCTTTGTAAGTCATGGTCGTCGTTGTCGAGGTCGTTGTCAAGGGTGTGGGAGAGGCCCCTGACGAGCTCCCCTTTCAAGTTTTGGGGAGAATACTGCCCTCCCACTTGCTTATATTTGCGAGGTGGAATATCCTTAAATCGACTGTTACAAATAACAGAGCCATGCTCTCGGCCAAATGTACCCAACTTAGCCGAGGGACGGAGGGAGAGGAATGGAGGTGCATCAAGTCGTGGTCGACCTTGTCTTGGGTTCTTGACGTCGGGAAGCTCGCCAAAAGTTATAGCATAATGTCAAACGACTTGAGAAAACTTGGGCGCTTCGACCGGTTAGGTCATATTGCGCCGCCTGTGATATTGAAAGTGAATGAAATGAGTTTTTAGTGGGTGTTGGTGAATGTTGTTGTCTTAGTGTATAAGAAAGCAAAATCATGGTGATGAAAGTAATAAAACAAAAATTTATTATTTGAATGGACGTTAATTAACAAATTCAATATGTATAATGTAAATTAAATATTGTTCAATAAATGACTTTTGGGTGAAAATTTGTTGTTCCTTTTTCAAGGGCGCGTCGACCGTTAGGTCATAATGCGTAACTCTAGCCTAGGGATATTGGGAGGAGGAGCCAATGCTGTTCAGATCCAGCACGGGTATGGGGTGGTAAGGGGGTTTCTCACGTGGCGGTGTTATTGTCTTTGTCATCGTTCGTATGTCATCGTCTTCATTGTCGTTGTGGGGGTCGTCAATGTAAGTGGGCAAGGTCCCAGACGACGATTGACAGAGCTCAACTCTAGTTTCGGGAGTAAAAATACTATCCTTCATACTGCTGTTATTTGCGAGTGGACTTTTCTCTTAAATAACCTTTTACGATTAGCAGAGCGATGCACTGGGCCAGATTCTCCCAAAAGGGCCCAGACGGGGATTTGAAAGAGAAATATAGAACTTTTTTCCCCCGGTTATCATATGAGGGAATTTCTTCATATGATTGAAAGAATAAAATTGGGTGCCCCAATGCATCATATGGTACATTCTTCTAGTGTATGATGTTTGTGTCACATCTGGTAACAACTTTACAGGTGTTAAAAAAAATATGACTAAAATAAAAATCACCCTTTTTGGAACTTATAAATAAGTAGACACACAATCATTATAGAATAACAATTTATTTTCAAAAAAAGGGGGAGGTGCGATCTCTTCTGCCGTTCCCCATGGTTCCGTTGTAGAGGGTTGTAATGCGGACACATGAAGACGTGATAAACTTTTAAAGGGGAAAATTAACCGATTTGGTCAATAGGCCGCGCCTGTGATATTGTATTTAAAGAAATGAGGTTATGGTGTGTGTGATGTAAAAGTTTTCTTACTTTATAAAATAAAATAAAATATTTAAGTTTAAGGGCGTGCCAACTATTAGGTCAATATGCGCCACTCTTGCCTACAGGATATGGGGGGGGGAGAGGCCCTTGCTGCTTAGAACCAGCTTCAGGTAAGGGGAGGAGAGAGAAGGGGGAGTGTTCCCCAACGACGACTGCCAGAGCTCGCCATATGTTCAAGGGAGTAATATCGCTCTTTCTAGCTGATGTTTGCGAGTAGTACTTTTCTCATGAATCGTCCTGTACGACTAGAAAAAACCCTTTCTCTGGGCCAATTCTACCCCCAGTCCCAGACGGGGTAAGCCCAGGTCAGTGTGGCCGATAGCAACCTTACTGATGGAACCTTCAGCCATGCAGGCGGAACGGAACAGAACTCCCGAGATTAGTGAGGAGCTCCTCACACAGACGATCCCACGGTTAGTTTGGGCGATGACTGCCAGCTTGGCGCCATCCAAAATGTAGCGCAGTGACGAAGCTGGTTCCAGACGAAGGGTCGCATAAATCCCCCTCGTGGACCAAACGTGGACTTCGCCAGAGGACGGTTTAGAGTAGGTCGGTCAAATACACATTTGAGAGTGTTGACACGAGAAGTCAGCGGGTACGAGTACGGGGGCGTTGTGTCGAGAAACATGGACATTCATTCCCAAGGTGTATGACGACATGAGAACGTAGGGCGCTTCAACCAGTAAGGTCATATTTCAACGCCTGTGATATTGTTAAATGAGTTGTAGATTTTATTCTGTTTTAATTTATTTGGATGAAGGACGCGTCTATTGTTAGGTCATAATGCGCCACTCTAGCCTAGGGGATGTGGGGAGGAAAGTGCAAAGTTGTTTTAATACAAGCCATGAGAAGGGCGAGGAAAGCGGGGCTTTCTCACGTCGCGGCCTGCGTCTTTGTCATCGGTCTTGTTGTCATGGTCGTCATCGTCGTCGGGATGGTCGTCAGGGTGTAGTAGAGGTCCCCGATGACGACTTCCTGAGCTCGCCTCAAGATCCGGGGAGTACTGCCTTATACTAGCTTATATTTTCGAGATGGACTTTTTGCCTTGGACCGCCTTTTACAAATAGCAGGCCATGCTCTTGGGCCAAATGTACCCCATGACTAAGACAAGGGTGGGAGGGGAAAAGGAATGGAGGTGTCATCAAGTAGTGATCGACCTTGTCTTCGGTCTAATGTCGGGAAGTTGGAATGGGAATAGCATCAATCATTATCGACGACGTAAACCCCAGGGGCGCTGGACCGGGTAGGTCTCATATTGCGCCGCCTGTGATATTGATAGTGAATAAAATGAGTTTTAAAAGTGTGATTGTGATTATACGTTTTCTCAGTGAATAGTATAAATGAAAATGATGGTGATGGAAATAACAAAACAAAAGTTATTTATTTAAATGGAAACAAATAAACAACTGCATTTTTTATGAGTAAATTAAATATTGTTCAATAACTAGGCCGTTTTGCGAACGCTAGTTTAGTCGCGTTGATGGATGAGCTTTTTGTAAGTTTCATTTTGCGTTGGATCTCTTTACTTTGGCAATGCTTTTTTAACGCAATGTAGGGGATTTTTGTCAAGTTTCTATTGTTACTTGTTAATTTTTACCTAAATAAACTTATATATAAACGTTTATTTCTATGAATTCTGGCTATTTTCCGCATTTTTCTTTCAAAAGGTACTTCATCACCATAAGCTTAATGCCCATGTAAAGTATGAACGTTGTAGCCCCACTTGTTTGGTTAGAATCGGCCCAAATATCACGAAAATATCGCACTAAAATCGGAAAAAAATCGTTAAAGTACGATATTCCTTAGAATATATTTCTTCGATTGTTCCTTAAATCGTTGGCTAGTCTAAGTTCAGAGATTTCGAAGGTTCCCTCCAATTTTCATCAAGATCGCATATGCCGTTTGCCCGGGAAAAAAGCGAACAAACAGACAAAAAAAAACAACAAACACGTGCGATAATTATTTTGGGGGTCCAATATTTTTGAGTGAGTTTTTTTTTTTTTAAGGCGCGTCAAACCATTAGTCATAATGTTCCACTCTAGCCTAGGGGACATGGTGAGGGAGTGGACCATGCTGGTCAGAACCAGCCACGGTTAAGGGTAGGAAGGGAGTTTCCACGTCGCGGTCGTCATTGTCATTGTCATCGTTCGTGGTAACATTGTCGCCATCGTCTTCGAGGGGTTCTCAAGGGAAGGGGCAAGGTTCCCGACGTCGATTGCTAGAGCTCGCCTCTGTTTTCGGGGAGTAAAATACTACCCTTCATACTAGTTGATGATTGCGAGATGGACTTTTTCTCTTGAACCTCCTTTTACGATAAGCAGAGCCATGCTCTGAGCCAAATTCTATCCCAGGCCCAGACGGGGTTAGAATTTGATGCACGCCCCGATATCGGAGGTAGGCTAGATAGTTAGTTGAAAAAAAAAGTGTTATTTATGTGTTATATTATTATTTGTTGTTAGTGTTAGCGATGCGAAGACTTCAATTTCACTGACCCCCCCCCCAAAAAAAAATTAGCTCGTTTTTTTTTTTTTTTTTGTCTGATTGGGAGAGATCAAATTGCGTGCGCAAGGCATCATATTTTGTACATTCTGCTAGCATATGATGTACGGTTAAAGGTTCATCACATGTGTCACATCTGAGTAAAACCTTTTCTCTGGTTAAGAGGCATCCGTGAGTTAGACGTGTGTGGCCTATTCAAATTATTGACAATACCACCTCTTCTCTACGTGAGAGTCGAAACGTAGGAGGAGGAACTTTATTAGTCAGTGCCACGGTCAGATAAGAAAAAAAAATACTAGTATTAAATTTTAAATTATCAGTATCACAAATTCCAGGACCATTTATGATTAATTTAAAAGAAAAACAAACACATGAGATAGAATCAGTTTTAATTTAAGGCTCAATTTTCAGTCTTCAGTTTTCAAAGCTTTTGAAAGTTTTTTTCCAGGAATAAGTTCGATTACCCGGCACCTCCACCAAAATTACAAAATTATGCATTTTTTGTGTAATGTCGATATATTTATATCAAGTATATTGTAATTGTTATTATTATTATTATTATTATTATTATTATTATGTGTTTATTTCGTACATTTATTACATATTAGATAATTAACATACGGTTGGATGCTAATAGCAGGGCTAGGATCCATTTGAGACATTATACACCCATCCTAAGAATAACATACAACAATAATAAAATACATATCAAACAAGATGAAACAGACATACATATCAAACTCTTAAAAAAACATTCTCTTGACTGCTCCCTCGAACTTACTGAGAGGAAGTTCCTTTACTTCAGAAGGTAGTGCATTCCAGAGCGCTGCCTCTCTGTAGTAAATGGATTTCTGGAATGCACTTGTTCGAGCAATTGGCGTCCTTAAGGTCAACCCCTTATTACTTCCGCGTCCTAAATTCTCAGTCCGATTTACTGGGGTAAGACGCACGAGAGGGTCAAGATCAATGGTTCCACTCATATACACCTCTTGCGGAAAATAATGTAATTTCTCTTGAATACAGCCTCCAAACTAGGTATATTAAGCTTTTCTTTTCTAGAAGCGCTACGGAGGTCAGTTTTGTACCCTAAGATTGCTTTAGTTGCTCGATTCTGTAGTGATTCTAGTTTGTGCATGTTTTCTTTGGTGGTTGGATGCCATGCTGGCGCACCATACACTATTTTAGGCCTAATTAGCGTGATGAACACAGACCTTAGAACTCTAGGTTGGCTATCTTTCATGTTATGGCGACGACGACGTGAGAAACTAGGGCGCTTCAACCGGTTAGGTTATATTGCGCCGCCTGTGAATGAAAGTAAATGATAAGATTTAATGCAGGTATGTTTGATGAAAAGATTGTTTTCAAAGTGTATAAATTACAAAATAAATTGATGATGATGAAAGTAATAGCAAAATAAAATTTATGTTTGTGAATGAAAAGAAAGAAAATAAAGAAATGTGTATTATGTGAATTAAATTTCGTTAAAAAGATTACTATGGATGAGAAATTTAAAAAGTTTATCGCCGTTATCATATGATAGAAGTTCTTCATATGATTGGGAGGGATCAAATTGCGTGCGCAAGGCATCATATTTGGTACATTCTGCTAGCATATGATGTACGGTTAAAGGAACATCACATGTGTCACATATGGGAATAACCTTTTCTCTGGTTAAGATCTGGGTGGCGTGTGTGCCCTATACGAAGTCTAGACAATACAACCTCTGCTCTACGTGAGAGTCGAGACGTAGGTGGACGAATATTAATAGTCAATATGGGCATCACACTACGCAATATGTTATTTATTTTGCAACACATCCCAAGATGCTTGTCGCAAATCCAACAATCTTTGCTTGAATCCACTCTTGACATCTGGAACTGGAACTAGATTGAAATCAACGTCGCGACGCTGGGAAGCTTCCTTAGCAGCCCGATCAGCGTGTTCATTTCCCTCTATGCCCACGTGTCCAGGTATCCAGCAAAACTCTATTATATATCCCTTAGAGGTTAGTTTTTCTAAATAGAATTGGATGTCTTGTACCAAATGATGACTAGAATACATGAGTTTTATAGCTTGAAGTGAACTTAAGCTATCTGAACACAAAAGGTATTCTCCACAACGACAACGTAGAATGTATTTAAGAGCTTCACGGATGGCAAATAACTCTACAGTGAAAACTGAACACACGTCGCTTAGCCTGAATTGTTCAGTTAAGGTGGAGCAATAAAAGGCACTTCCAACCTTGTTGTCTATTTTGAAGCCATCTTTGAATACCAAAGTAAACCTTTGATGTTCATGGCAAATCTTTCTAAAGTTAATTTTGAATAGACTTTCACAAGTAGAGTTTTTGTTTTTAGATGTTGGGAGGAATGTTTCATAAATTAGCCACAGGCAAAGTGAATTTGAGTTCATTTTATGTAAGGGCGCATAAAACGTTTGGTCATAACGTACCATTCTTTCTAACCTAGAGGATATTAAGGAGAAATCACAAGCTGGTCAGAACCAGCCACCAACAATTTACTTAGGCGTGAGAAACTAGGGAGCTTAAACCGGTGAGGTAATATTGCGCCGCCTGTGATATTAAAAGTTAATGAAATGTGTTTATGATGTGTCTGATGATTTAATTGATTTGTAAGTTAATAAAAGAAAAGAAAATAATGGTCGTAACAGTAATAGCAAAAGAAAATTTGTTTGAATTGTATTAAATTTTGGTAACATGAAATATATTTTTGCTACACTGGATCAAACATATTTGTACCCAACATCGATCACACCTACGCAAACATTACGTTAGTTTATAATGCAGCCGATACTCACTGAAATAACTGCTCATGAAGCAAACCATCTAAGGAGTGATACCACAAGAAAATCAAGGAGGTTCAACCGTGTGGTCAACAGAGCCGCAGTGATATTGTAAGGTAATAGAATGTATTTGTTGTGAGATCGTAATTATCTCATAGGTTCTGAATCTACATTTCTTATATCTTTTGGTTTAATTGGATTACAGGCGCGTCATATTTTTGGATTAAGGATGCGTCAACCGTTAGGTTATAATGCACCACTCTAACTTAGGGGATATGGGGAGGGGGGCCCATGCTGGTCAGAACCAGCCACGGGTTAGGGAGGAAGGGTGGTTTCTCACGTCGCGGTCGTCATTGTCTTTTTCATCGTTCGTTGTGCCATTATAATCGTCGTTGGGGAAGTCGTCAAAGGAAGGGGAGGTGTCCCCGCCGACGATTGCCAGAGTTCGCCTTTAGTTTCGGGAGTAATATACTCCACTCTTACTAGCTGATGTTAGCGAGGTGGACTTTTTCTCTTGAATCGCCTTGTACGATCAGCAGAGCCATGCTCTGGGCCAATTCTACCCCGGGCCCAGACGGGGAAACCGGGAACCAGACGGACGAGCTACAGTGCTGGCTCGAGCGTTAAGCAAGCCATTCTGATTCGAGACGTCCCGGGTTTTAATCCCATCAAGACCTTTTATCCCGACATAAGGTTTTGTCCGAGGATTTCCTCAAATGTCAATGCGAATGCAAGATATAGAGTTCTACAGCCCTGGACAGACAGCACATTGTACTACCCGCTTCTAGTCAGACACTTGTGGAGGGGCATGAATCGCAAACTTTTATCGTGCGTGTTGTCATTGACCACTAAACAAACCATTATCAGTGAGATATTTAATTGCATAACGTCACCGCGTGTTGTCTGATCCAGGCGGGGCTGTTACAAGGAATAGGCAAATAGTTTTAGGTTTGGAGTTTATTCGTTAGGTCTTTTTGCTCCAATCTAGCCAAGTGGCTATAGGCAGGAAAACCACATGCTGGTCATACCAGCCACGGATAGGGAGAGGAAAGGAGTGTTCGGATAGGTCGTTATGGGGAGGGGGAGGGATTCCCGACGAATACGGGACAAAGGGATGTGAGAATGACAGACCCATGCTGGAGAGATGACTTATGGATAATAACACACACGGCGTAAGAGAAACTAGGGCGCTTCAACCGGTGTGGTCCTATTGCGTCGCCTGTGGTGTTATTGATGACAATATTGTTTTCTAAGTGTAATTATAGGAAAATAAAAATACGGTGATTATATTATTTTAAAATAAAATATAATATTACATCATCGTGAAGGACGTATTTGAATGGAAATAAACGAATACAAGAAATGTGTATGACGTGAGTTAAATTTTGTTTAAAGCTCTTTATATGATTTGGAGAGATAAAATTACGTGTGCAAGTCACCAATTATGGTTCATTTTGCTAGCATATGATGCAAGGTTACAGTTTTTTATGGTTTAAGTTTTATTTGAATTAAGGACGCGTCAACCGTTAGGTCATAATGCATCACTCTAGCCTAGGGGTTTTGTTGTTGTTCATGTTGATGTTTAAGGTAAGTTGAAGTAATAAGGCCACCCTAAGGAATTTTATTTGATAAAATTTAAGTGGGAAGAGGTAGAGGCTCAAAAATTTCAGGAAATAATATTCAAGGCATTGGTTATACAATAAACTAAACAACATATTTTAGTTATTAGGATAATTAAAATATAATATTGTGTAAAGTGGCCTTATTAAAAGCACGTGTTGATAATAAGGCCATTTTATATTTTATATGTTTATAATGATATAAAATCCTTTTCAACTTATTTGTAGCTTTGTTATTATTGCCTATGGTATTTGACATATGTTATTTACTTTGGGCATGTTGTCAGTGCCATCATATACTCAACAAAAAGTAAATTTAGAGATTCACGAAAAAAAAATTAAAAAAATTAAAAATTTAAGAATAATTTTATTAGGACAATTTTTCTGACTACTCTTGACAACAACGGGCATAAAATTAGGCCTAGGGTTTACTCCAACAATGAGCTTTGAAGTAAGTCGACAGTAATGTTGATCTTCATTGTGAGGTTATGTCAGTGGCCTTTTTACCAAAACAGCACGTTTGTGATAATCCTAGTCATATTTCAATTCAAAATGTATTTAATCGAAAAAAAAAATTCTTCTATCATATACTTGAATAACTAACCTTCAATATAAAGTATATATTTAATATCTATCACTATTCATGTCCGTAAAAAGATTTTTTTCTTACCTTCCGTTTCTTATAAAACACCGCCTGAGAAACGCGGATGACAAACAAACAGCTGTCAAAACTGTTCTATCGGCCGTAATTGCATGTAGTTTTCACCGTTGTGGTCAGATGGAGTAGCTATACACTCTAGAAGTGGAATCGTCAAAAAATATTCACTAGCAACGAAGATACAGGCGAGTGGCCTTATAAGTCGGGTGTCCTTATTACTCCGACCTACCTTATTAGGTTTAAGGGTGTGTCAACCTTTAGGTCGTATTGCACCTCGTGTGATAATGTAGTTTATAAGTTAGTTTATAATTATATCTTTTCTAAAGGGGAGGAACGTAAGGTGACGTAAAAACGCGGGGTGGACAAGCTTGTACTGGTCAGAACCAGCCACAAGCAAGGGGAGGGCATGGGAGTAGGTGGCCGTGGGCAAGGGTTTAGTTGTTTTTTTGGTTTATTTGGATTAAGGCGCGACAACCGTTGGGTCATAATGCACCACTCTAGCCTAAGGGGGGTGGGGAGGATATGCCCATGCTGGTCAGAACCAGCCACGGGTTTTGGGGAGGAGGGGGGGGTGGGTTCGGACGTCATGGTCGTAGTCGTCAAGCGAGGAAGGAGTGCATGGTCACTGGCCAATATTAGTTTACGACAGCGCTAGGAAAGCGTGCGTTTCCACTTGGTTGGTCAAAATGCGCCGCTTGGTGAGATTTTGAGTTTATTAATCAAATTGTTCTGTTTCATTTAATTTGATTTACAAGTTTATGAAACGAAATAAGAAGATACAGAAGTTAGTGATAACATTTGTAATTTAATTTATTTGATTCTTAAATTAATATTTTGGATGATAATTTATTGTTTAACCAAATTATTTCCACTAACAAATGGAGTAAGATAGTCTCCATTCTAACAACTACGGTACGTTAAGTGTTATACATGGTTTATTCGGCTTCAGGGCACATCAACGGCAAGATCAAATTGCAAAGGACCAGACAGGGCAAGAAGTTTCTCAAGTCGTGTTTCCATCGTTTTTGTTATCGTGCTTGTTGTCATAGTCGTCGTTGTAGTCGTCGTAGGGAAGGTGGTCAAGGGAAATGGGGAGAGATCCCCGACAACGACTGCCAGAGCTCTCCTCTAGTTTCGCGAATTAAAATACTTCCTTTATTACCAGCTGGTTATCAGGAGATGAATGTTTGAGAGTTGTTCTTCCTCTGGTTTCAGGTACTTCTCCCCTTTATTGCTAACTGATGTTTGAGAGGTGGCCTTTTATCTATTTTCTTGATGTTGACGACGACGTGAGAAACTAGGGCGCTTCAACCGGTTAGGTCATATTGCGCCGCCTGTGAATGAAAGTAAATTAGAAGAGTTAATGCAGGTATGTTTGATGATTAGATTGTTTTCTAAGTGTATAAATAACAAAATAAATTGAAGATGAAGAAAGTAATAGCAAAATAAAAGTTATGTATGTAAATGAAAATAAAGAAAAGAAAGAAATGTGTATGAAGTTAATTAAAGTTTGTTAAATAGATTACTTTGGATAAGAAATTTTGGAAAGTTTATATATATATGATAGAAGTTCTTCATATGAGTGGGAGAGATAAATTGCGTGCGCAAGGCATCATATTTGGTACATTCTGCTAGCATATGATGTACGGTTAAAGGTACATCACATGTGTCACATATGGGAATAACCTTTTCTCTGGTTAAGAGATATCCGTGAGTTAGACGTGTGTGGCCTATACGAAGTCTAGACAATACCACCTCTTCTCTACGTGAGAGTCGAGACGTAGGTGGACGAATTTTGTTAGTCAATGTGGGCATCACACTACGCAATTTGTTATTTTGCAACACATCCCAAGATGCTTGTCGCAAATCCAACAATATTTGCTTGAATCCACTCTTGACATCTGGAACGGGAACTAGATTGAAATCAACGTCGCGACGCTGGGAAGCTTCCTTAGCAGCCCTATCAGCGTGTTCATTTCCCTCTATGCCCACGTGTCCAGGTATCCAGCAAAACTCTATTATATAACCCTTAGAGGTTAGTTTTTCTAAATAGAATTGGATGTCTTGTACCAAATGATGACTTGAATATATGAGTTTTATAGCTTGAAGTAAACTTAAGCTATCTGAATACAAATGGTATTCTCCACAACGACAGCGTAGAATGTATTTAAGAGCTTCACGGATGGCGAAAAACCCTCTGCAGTGAAAACTAAAACACACGTCGCTTAGCCTAAAAACGTTCAGTTAAGGTGGAGCAATAAAAAGCACTTCCAACCTTGTTGTAAATTTTGGAGCCATTTGTGAATACCAAAGTAAACCTTTGATTTCAGGGCCCAAATCTCTCTAAAGTTAATTTTGAATACACTATCGCAAGTTGATAATGATTAATAGTGACATGAAAGGACAAAACGACGGAGAAACTAGGGCGCTTCAACCGGTTAGGTCATATTGCTCCGCTGTGATATTGAAAGTTGATGAGTTGAGTATATGGTGTGTTTAATGATTATATATTGTTTTATAAGTGTGTATATTACAAGAAAAGAAAATGATGGTGATGACAGTTACAGCAAAACATAGTTTTAAAGAAATGAGTATGATGGAATTATATTTTGTTAAATAGATTATTTGGATGAGAAATGTGAAGTTTGTCGCTGTTGTAATTTGATTTTTTGGTTTCTTTGGATTTAAGGACGCGTCAATTTTTTGGTCATAATGCACCACTCTAGCCTAAGGGTGGTGGGGAGGGGGGCCCATGCTGGTCAGAACCAGCCACGGATAAGGGGAGTAAGAGAGGTTTCTCACGTCACGGTCGTCATCGTCTTTGTCATCGTTTCTTTTGTGTCTTTTTTCATCGTCGCCAAGGGGTCGTAAAGGGGAAGGGGAAAATGTCCCCGACGACAATTGCCAGAGCTCGCCTCTAGTTTCGGGGGTAAGTTTACTCCGCTCTTACTAGCTGATGTTTGCGAGGTGGACTTTTTCTCTTTAATCGCTTTTTACGATTAGCAGAGCCATGCTCTGGGCCAGTTCTACCCGGGCCCAAGACGGGGGTCATATGATATTAGTTTTTCATACGACTGGGAGAGATGACCGCCAGATCTCGCCTCCATTTTCAGAGAGTAAAGTATCCCCAACATACCAGATGAAGTTTTGAAGATTATTAGGTTAAAGGGGGCGTGTCAACCGTTAGGTCATATTACACCTCCTGCGATATAATAGTTTATACTAGTTAGTTAATAACTATAATATATTTTCAAAGGGGTTGACGTAAGGGGTGACGCGGAGTGACGCGAGATGTTTGCAAGAGGATTTTTTAAACTTCTACGGGAAAAGCAGAGTGGGGTGTTTTCGAGGTGGCACTCAGTAATCATGAAAAGTGTTATGTACTTATGAACCGCCAAAATCAGTTGTGTTTTTTTGTTTTGTTTTATTTGGATTAGGGACGCGTCAACCGTTAGGTCATAATGCACCACTCTCACCTAGGGGAGGGGGAGGAGGGGCCCATGCTGGTCAGAACCAGCCACGGCTGAGGGGAAAAACGGGTGTTCTTACGTCGCCGGTCTTTCTTTGTCTTCGTCATTGTCGTCATCATCGTCGAGGGGTCGTAAAGGGAAGGGGGCAATTTCCCTGGCGAGGATTGCCAGAGTTCGCCTCTAGTTTCGTGGAGTAATATACTCCACTCTTTCTAGTGATATTTGCGAGGTGTACTTTTTCTCTTAAATCGTCTTTTACGATTAGCAGAGCCAGGCTGTGGGCCAAATTCTACCGGGGGCCCCAAACGGGGTCTTTATTTGGGTAGTTATATACTTCCCTTCTTACTAGCTAAATGTTTGCGAGATGACCCTTATCTCTTTTATCAACATTTACAATCAGCAGAGCCATGATTGGGCTTATCCTACACTGGATAAAAACAAATTTTGTAAACAAGTTTGTCACATTTACGCAAACATAACGTTAGTTTAATGCAGTCAATTTTTTAAAGCTCGTTAATAACATCTAGAGAATCAATGCGTTTTAAACCCGTGAGGTCATACTGAGCCCCAGTGATATTGTAAGGAATAGAAAGAATTTGTTGGGAGTTTTTTATTATCTTAATATAAATTACATTTTGTATATTTTGTTTTTTTGCATTAAGGGCGCGTCGACCGTTAGGTCATATTGCGTTGCCTGTGATATTGTATGTTTGAGATTATATTGTTTCTTAGTTTATTAATAAAATAAAATAAATAATGATAAGAGATGGTAGTAATAGGAGAACAAATTTTAATGGTATTCACAGATGGCTCCAAAAAAGAAAAAACAAGGTTGTAAGTGCTTTTATTGCTCCCCCCTTAAACTGAACGTTTCAGGTGAGCGACGTGTTTCCGGGTTTTGTTTTTACAACACGGGCCACACGGGTGATGTTAGTCGTCTTACTGAGTATAATAAAACAATAATATCGGAATATCTCAATTGTATCGTTTGTTACAAAAACTACGAAAACACTGCAACGCATCGTAATAATACAGGTCCCGTAGAGCCTTGAAGGTGCATCACATGTGTCACATCTGGGAAAAACCTTTTCTCTCGAGTTAGAGACTCCTACGCAAGTTTACTTATTTTGATCGAGATTGAGAAATAGTTCAGTTCTTATGAGGCCCTGGGTCTCGAAGAGTCTGATTGTTGTTATATCAGAATGGGGACTCACTTAAATAAAAATTTTTATAATCACGATCATTTAAATGTATTATTATGAATAAGTTCGTCTGAATAAATGTGCAGTGTTAATTATTATATGTGTAAATTCAATAATTATATTTTAAAATACAATGGCATGGCTGAACTAAAAGCTGATCATCTCCACACATAGTAATAAATAACTAATACAATTTTTGGTTGATTCACTATGTTTAATATCGACGATAACAATAGGTCATAAAAGGTCGCAAGCCTAGGGGGTATGAGAGGAAAGGCCCATGCTCGTCAGAAACCCGCCACAGATTTTTTAATGCTTCACTCATAGGAGATATGGGGAGGAGGCGTCGCGGTGGTTCATAGTCTTTGTCATCATTCGTTTTAATCCTTTTCATCGTCGCGGGGAGGTCATCAAGGGAAAGGGGAGGTGTCCTATGCAGACGACTATTGCCAAAAATCGCCTCTAGATTCGGGGAGTAATATACCATACACTATTTTTATAAGCTGATGTTTGCGAGGTGGACATTTTCTCTTGAATCGCCTTTGACGATTAGCAGAGCCATGCTCTGGGCCAATTCTACCCCGGGCCCAGACAGGGATACATATTCATTGGTTACAAAGTGACAGTAATAATTTGAAACAGCTTTTTACGCCAGCTTACAATTTGTGACAGAACTTATATATTATCTTTCCATCAGACTATGCATTTTATAACTAAAGAACATTCATTTTTTTTCTAATTTATAGTTAGCTCTGAATGCGTGTTGTCATTTCTTTTGTAAATACGTATTTAGATATTTGTACTTCTATATTTTGAAAATATGTATAATGATTATACGTAATATTGTATATTATTATACAGTAAGGATTATTGCCCCTCCCAACAATCCGGGGGGTGCTTCAGAGCCGCCGGCCGCCGAGAATCATTTACTACGACGACGTGAGAAACTAGGGCGCTTAAACCAGATAGGTCATATCGCGCCGCCTGTGATAAAGGAAGTTAATGAAATAAGTTGTGATGTGTTTGAAGATAAGATTGTTTTCTAAGTTTTTTAAAGAAAATAAATAATGATAGTGATTAAAGTAATTATTAATTAAATTGTTTTGTTTTTGGTTTATTTTGGATTTAGGAAAGCGTCAACGCGCGTTAAGCTCATAATGCTACACTCAAAACCCCAGGGGATATGAGAGGAGGGTGCCTTTGCTGGTCAGAAACAGGCACTGGGTAAGGGAAGGAAGGGGGGGGGTTTTCACGTCGTCGTTCGTGTTGTCATTGTCATCGTCGTCGTGAAGGTCATCAAAGGTTTGAGGAGGTATCCCCGATGACGATTGCCAGAGCTCGCCTCTAGTTTCGGGGAGCAATATACTTCCAAATACTAGCAATGTTTGCGAGGTGGACATTTCACTTGAATCGCCTTGTACGATTAGCAAGAGCCATGCTCTGGGCAATTCTACCCCCGGGGCCCCGACGGGGTTAAGGGGCCTATGGGGCTATGGGGAGTCAAATCCCATGCAGAACGTCAGTATAATGTTTTTAAGGGCGGGTCAACCGTAAGTTCAAAATGAGTTAATGTAGCCTAGGTCATGTAGGGAGGAAAGTCCCATGCTGATCAGAACCAGCCACGGGTAGGGTGAGGAAAAGGGAGGGGTTCTCACGTCGAGTTCGTCACCATCACACACCGTTCGTTGTCATTGTCATTGTCGACGGAGAGGTCGTCAAGAGAAAAGTTAGGTGTCCCATACGACGATTGCCAGAGCTCTCCTCTAGTTTCGGGGAGTAAAACAACTACTTACTATGATTGGGGAGGATAATCCTATACTGGTCAGACCCATCGGGTAGGGGAAGGGTATGTTGTGCTCAAACCAAGACAAAGTCACGAGTTGCACTTCCCAATCTGAGTTATTTCTTGTATCAAGACGCACACGCCAACTAAGATGGTTGTAGACACCTCAGTTGCTGGGCAGAGCGATGCTGGATGTCTTCTCCCGGTCCTAGGCTAGTTCCACAGAGCCGCGTCCAATGATTCTCTGTGCGACGAGACTTATACTGTATAAGAACACGAGCTCTGTAGATTCTGTGTTTTGAATACAAAGTTATTATAAATATTTGACGGTTTAAATGCCATAGTTCTTGTGAACACCCAAGCCTGAAGTGAAGCACCTAACAGAAACAAAAGCAACGCAAAAGCATCGGCTTGTTGGACTCACCGCCTTCGTTCACAACGTAAACAACACAGTTTTCGCAAGTCACGGCCATGTGGATAGTTTGTTTCAGTTTGATACTTGTGGAATTACTGACTGCAGAGCTCGCATCTATTACTGGACGGTGATATAACTTATTTGTGTGTTTGATACATGAAGAGATTTCTACACCGAAGATTAGTAGATGGAGATTTAAAGATGGCAATTTTTTTTATTGATGACACACGATTTTGGTTTATTTGGATTAAGGACGCGTCAACCGTTAGGACATACCTATTTTATATTTATATTTGGTTTGGCTCGTTGGTCTTGTTGTTAGCGTATCTGCTTCCAATGCAGAAGGTCCAAGGTTCGATTCTCGCCAAAGTCAGAAGTTGTTTAACTTTTGATTTGGCTATTCTGGCTATATGGCTATATTGAAGGCTATTCCAGAGCACTCTTACCGATATTTTGAAAGTCAACGGCAAATGGCTAAAGTTGGTTGGATGAAAGATGAACTTGAATAATTTTTTTTTTTATTATTAAGGACGCGTTAACCGTTAGGTCATAATGCACCACTCTAGCCTAAGGGGGGGGGGGAGGAGGGGCCCATGCTGGTCAGAACCATCAACGAGTAAGGGGTGGAAGGGGGGTTTCTCACGTCGCGGTCGTCATCGTCTTTGTCATCGTTCGTTGTGTCATTGTCATCGTCGCCGGGGGGTCGTCAAGGGGAAGGGGGCAAGGTCCCCGACGACGATTGCCAGAGCTCGCCTCTAGTTTCGGGGAGTAAGATATTCCGCTCTTTCTAGCTGATGTTTGCGAGGTGGACTTTTTCTCTTGAATCGCCTTTTACGATTAGCAGAGCCATGCTCTGGGCCAATTCTACCCCGGGCCCAGACGGGTGTGAATAAAAAAAGGAAAAAAAAAATAACTTTTTTTTTGGACGGGACAAAAGCTCTATTTTTGCCAAAATATGCAAATTTTGGGTCATTACGAAAATGAATGTTTTGGATGCAATATTTAATTTTTAGCTATGTTTTTTTTTTATTGCTTCTACACACCTTTGTCTCTGGACTGAGTATAAGGGAAAAGAATTTTCTGAAATAATGTTCGATGTACGATTTTTTTTGTCACATGGTACAAAAAAGAGTGTTGAACCGAAACACGAAATAAATCGTTCATCAAAAGTTATTTCATAAAATTAGTTTCCCTTGTACTCAGTCCAGAGACAAAGGTGTGTTGAAGCAATAAAAAAAAAGTCATAGCTAAAAATTAAATATTCCATCTAAAACATTCATTTCCGTAATGACCCAAAATTTGCATATTTTGGCCAAAATAGAGCTTTTGTCCCGTCCAAAAAAAAAGTTATTTTGTTTCCATTTTTATTAAAGTTCATCTTTCATCCAACCAACTTTCAGCCATTTTCCGTTGACTTTCAAAATATCGGTAGGAGTGCTCTGGGATACCCTTAAGTCCATCAGTAAGTGTCTTAGGAGTTTGTAAACGGTGACTTTGGAGCTGTCCTCCTAGTAACGAAGCAGATAATAAATTCAGAGTTGTTCTGAATCGGCCTTGTTGATTCTGGCGTTGATTCGCGGGTGTTCGCACTGTTAATACCACTGATTGCTAAATTTACTGTTAAAAATATCGATCTTTGGTTGGTTATCGCTCACTCGTCGATTACATCGGGGCTCACAGGGTTGGCTTGGTCGCTTTGATTTACTGTCCCCGACTGAAAATCAGTTATATAACTGAGTGGGTAGACTCTAAATACATTTTTTTATTTAACTTATTGTATTTTTTATGTTTAAATTAAGAAAATATATATTGAGAAGCAAAATCATATTTCTATCCGTTAATCATTCTGCTTGCTACGCTATTTCAAAGCGAATATTTCTTGCAATTTTATAATTCCTGAGATTCTTAGAACAGTTAGGTTTAATAATTATAATCAATAATTGGACTCAACATGTTCTTTTAGTAAATTATTATATTAAATTAATGGAAAAAGCAATATTTCGGGTACTTTCAGTACCCTTCAAAAGGCAACAAACCAAACAAAACATAAAACTCCGTCTCCCAGCCAAGGTCGACACATCTAACAAACACTGCCATCTTGATCTCAATAAAAAATATATTCAAATAAAAATTAAAAATTATACCACAATCATGCCCACAATAGTTCTATGGCTTGGGGACAAACTCCTTCCAAATCGCCGGGAAGTCAATGCTGGGAGCACTGATGACATCATCAGCTACAGACATCAAGGCAGCCTCCTTTAGCCTCCGTTTATGTGTATTTGCTTCGTGTAGAATGATTGAAGCGTCATCCCAGTTCACATAATGATGATGTTCATAGACGTGCTCTGCTAGTTTTGAGGAGTATACCTTGTGCTGTGCAACGTTGTTTTTATGTTCCTTCAGCCTGACTTCCAGAGGTCTCTTGGTTTCTCCGATGTAGATGTGTGTATTTGCTTCGTGTAGAATGTACGTGTAGATGGCAGTGTTTGTTAGATGTGTCGACCTTGGCTGGGAGACGGAGTTTTTGTTTTGTTTGGTTTGTTGCCTTTTGAAGGGTACTGAAAGTACCCGAAATATTGCTTTTCCATTAATTTAATATAATAATTTCCTAAAAGAACATGCCGAGTCCAATTATTGATTATAATTATTTCTTGCAATGTTTTGCTGTTTGATGTTTATTAGGTTTAAGGACGCGTCAACTGTTATTGCGCCTCCTGTGATAATTTATAGTTTATTACTTAGTTATTTTATAGCATGTTTATATATTTTCAATATTGCTAAAATTAGCTTTTTATGTTTCAAAATTTGGTTATTAGTGAAAAACTTCCGTAGGCGGAAATTTTAATATTAAAGACAATTCGGAAATCTAAAATTGCTCATACCGCGTTAGGTAATGACATAATAAGTAGCCTATAATGTTTGTTGATCAGAAGCTTTTTCCGTCATAAAACACAAAAAGCTTCTCAAGACTCTCATAGGCTCAGCATCACCCTATGGAATAAAACCGTTTTCACCACCCGCACAGCAAAATACCTCGGTATTACGTTTTCCGACACACTGCACTGGCGAGACCATAGCCGCGATGTCATCTGCCGTCCGTGCCCGCATCCGGATGAACCCGCTGATCAGACTTCGAGGACGCCTTAAGGGGTGTGACTTCCAAACACTCCGTTTTACTTACGCCGACTTCATCAGACCGGTTTCTGAGTATGCAGCGCCAGCTCGCTACCCGGTCCTTGGGGCCGCTTCCTGCGGCTATATGTCGCCTGAACGCAGAATCTTAAGACGAATCTCAGGGTTACACCCTTGGACAGAAACTGACCTAGTTTACAATGCTACCGGTGTGGAAAAGCTGAGCAATCGCAAGGAAAGACTATTCGCAAACTATTGTTCACGACTGCTACACAATAACCGAGTGGAACTAATCAACTTCCTTTCCATTCCTAGAGCTCCACCAAGGAAAACGAAATTCAAATACACCCTTCCCATCCTTCTCAACCTTTAATTATTTCTCATCCTTAATCTAGTTTGTCACCTATTCCCCTTTCTCCCTTTACTTCCTTTGTAAAAGTACCACTTTTGTACACCTTTGTCAAAATGACCTTACTGTTTTTGGTTGTTTTTACTTATTATGTTATCTTTACAAAATATGTTTTCCGTTATGTCTGAATGACAACTTGATTTCTATATTATGTATTTGTTTTCTTGCAACTTATGTTTGTTGTTTGTTATACCATTGTGACAGGCTAAAGAGGGAATAGTGCCCTACAATGGCCTTCTCGCCTAGCGGCGAGAAAATATCATTAAAATTAATAAAAAACAGTTTTCCGTTGCTGTACTGTCCCATCCATTCAGATCTATAATGCAACTACAATTCAGAATAGCTACCGTCTTGGTGGTCTACGCCTACCTGGAATGTGGGAGACGAATCCCTGTCGGGATTGATTTTGTAATTTCTGATTAATTATGTTAAATATTTACTGTAATGTTGCAAATATCATGCGTATTTTTAAGTAATGTAGATTTGAGCAATTGCTAAGAAGATATTTTTTATATTGGATTTAAGGGCGCGTCATCCGCTAAGTCAAAATGCACCACTCTAGCCTAGACGATGTGTGGAGGAGGAGCCCATGCTGGTCAGAACCAGACAGCTTAAGGGAAGAAAGGGGGTTTTTCATCTCGTGGTCGTCATCGTCTTCGTCATCGTTCGTGGTGGCCTTGTCATCGTCGTCGGGAAGGTCTTTTTTTTGATTAAGGATGCGTCAACTGTTAGGTCAAAATGCACCACTCTAGCCTAAGGGGGGGAGGGAAGGAGGGGCCCATGCTGGTCAAAACCAGCCACGGGTAAGGGGAGGAAGGGGGGTTTCTCACGTCGCGGTCGTCATCGTCTTTGTCATCGTTCGTTGTGTCATTGTCATCGTCGCCGGGGGGTCATCAAGGGAAGGGGACAAGGTCCTCGACGACGATTGCCAGAGCTCGTCTCTAGTTTCGGGGAGTAAGATACTCCGCTCTTTCTATCTGATGTTTGCGAGGTGTACTCATTTTCTTGTATTGCCTTTTACGATTAGCAGAACCATGCTCTGGGCCAATTCCACCCCGGGCCCAGACGAGGGCGTTCGATGTTTGCCACATGGAATTTATCTCATTAATCGCCTGTTACGAATAGCAGAGCCATGCTCTGGGACAAACCTACCCTGGATAATGATTGGCAGCTTAATGTGTTGTATTTTTTAAAGTAAATTATAACAAGTATTGCCCCACTTTATTTAATATGAATCTCCAAGCCGCTTTAAAGTGCTGCCGTACGGGGCTTTGAGGATAAAAGACTACGCCGTGAGAAATAAAGGCGCTTCAACCGGTTAGGTCATAATACGCCGCCTGTGATGTTGTATGTTAATAATTAATTGAGTTTATGGTGTGTTTGAAAAGAAAATGATAAAAATGATAGTATTAACTTATTCAAAGTATGTTTGTTTTGTTTTTGTTTATTTGGATTAAGGACGCGTCAACCGTTAGGTCATAATGCACCACTCTAGTGTTGGGGATATGGGGAGGAGGGCCCATAATGGTCAGACTAGCCACGGGTAAGGTGTTTTTGGTTTATTTGGATTAAGGACGCGTCAACCGTTAGGTCATAATGCACCACTCTAGCCTAAGGGGATGGGGGGGCGGAGGGGCCATGCTGGTCAGAACCAGCCACGGTTAAGAGTGGAGGGGGATTTCTCACGTCACGGTCTTCATAGTCTTTTGTCATCGTTTGTTGAGTCTTTGTCATCGTCGCCGAAGGGGCGTCAAGGGAAAGAGGAATTGTCCCCGACGACGATTGCCAGAGCTCGCCTCTAGTTTCGGGGAGTAAGATATTCCGCTCTTTCTAGCTGATGTTTGCGAGATGGACATATTCTCTTGAATCGCCTTTTACGAATAGCAGAGCCATGCTCTGGGCCAATTATTCTATCCCGGGCCCAGACGGGTTTAGTTATGGATGAAATCGGATGAAAGATAGGCAACTAATTACCATTTATACGTGTTGAGCCGCTATCTTGGAAAATGGCGTCCTGCATGGAATGTCAGCTAATATCCTCAGCTAATATCGATCTTTATGTTCTAAAGAATAAATGTGCGAAGCGGCACCTTCAAATCAACATTTGCAGAACAGTTAAGGCGACGTGAGACACCAGGGCGCTTCAACCGGTGAGTAGGTCATATTGCGCCGCATGTGGTATTGAATGTTAATGAAATTAGTTTATGATGCCTTTGTTAATGATTGTTTTCTAAGCTTATAAAATTTAAAAAAAAAATGTAGTGATAGTAATAACAAAAAAAATATTTCATTTGAATGGAAATAAAGACTGAAAGGAAATATCTTTGATGAGAATTAAATTTTGTATAAAAAATTAATTTGAATGAGTAATTTTGAAAGTTTGTCACCGTGATCATATTATGATAGAAGTTCTTAAATGACAAGACAAGATATTTGTTAATAATATTTTGTTTGTTTATGCGTTGTTTTGTCTTTTTAGATTCAGGGCGCATCAACTGTTAGGTCATAATGCACCACTCTAGCCTAGGGGATATGGGGAAGAAGGGTCCATGCTGGTTTAAACCAGCCACGGTAGGGGGAGGTTTTAGGATTATTTGGATTAGGGACGCGTCAGCCGTTAGGTCATAATGCACCACTCTAACCTAGGAGGGGGTGCGGTGGGGTGGGGGGGGGGGGGGTGGGGCATGCTGGTCAGAATCATCCACGGGTAAGGGGAGTTAAGTGGATTCTCACACTGAGAAAACTGTAATGTTTTTACTAACAGGTTATAAATGATCATAACAAACTTATAATGTCACCTATTGCTAGCAAAAGGATAGGTTATATCAATAACAAGCTATGTATAAGACAAACATTATGCCAAAGTTAGCCTAACCACATAACTTTGTTTATTTAAATTTAGTTATGTCAAGTTAAGCAGATCCCATTGTTACGTTAACTCGAATATTGTTAACGGTAACTTATCGATGTCATCTTTACATGAGTTTTGTTGAATGCCAACCTAAACATATTTTGTACACACGCTAATTTAATAATGTTCAGTAAATCTGATCCCTGTGTTACGTTAACTCGAATATTCTTATCCGGAACACTTACCTGTCCTCGTAACAGGAGTTTGGTTGCAAAGCCCGCGTAAACCGTGGATGACGCTTGGTAGAAAGAATTTGTAGGTAAGAGGTTTCACCAGACTGCAAATGTGAAAATTGAAAAACAAAAGTTATTTATGCGAAAGGAAATAAATAAATAAAATAAATGTGTATAATATTAATAACATTTAAATAAATAGATTGTGCCGCCTTTTATATTTAAATGAAATGAGATTATGGTGTGTTTGATGAGTGTATTGTTTCCTTAGTTTATAAAATAAAATAAAATGATGGTGGTGATAGTAATAGCAAAAGAAATTATTTGAATTGAATTGAAATAGATGAATAAAGATAATGTGTTTGTTGAGAATTAAATTTTGTTAAATAAAATGCTGTATATGAAAATCCTCCGCCTTGTTGACGGAGAGTTTCAAGATTCCTACGCCTGTTGACCTGGGCAAGGTCTACTAGATCCCCGCCTCTCTCCGCCGATCTAGTAGACCTTGGACACGGATTGACCTCATTTTTGTTTATAAGTGGGCGCGTCAACCGTTAGGTCATACTGCGCAACTCTAGCCTACGGGATCTAAGGCAGAGGGGAACATACGGGTAGGGGGGTTCTCACGTCGCGTTCGTAATCATTGTGTATTGTCATTGTAGTCGTCGTCGTCGGGGAAATCATTGGTCAAGTCCCCGACGATGATTGCCAGAGCTTGCCTCTAGTTTCGGAGAGTAAAATCTCCCTAACTTAATACCTGATTTTTTTAAGATGAACATTCGCTCCTTCCTAGCCTTTATCGATTAGCAGTCATGCTCTGGGCCAAATTTTACCCCGGGCCCAGACGGTGGAACGTCGGTCATAGCGCACCACTGTAGTCTAAGGGTTTGTCTGAATTATGGTCCAAGTCCAGGTGTGTGTCCAAGTCCAACTTAATGTTAAAGTGCTATACTAGCCTACAGTAGAGCTGCCTGCCGGGCAAAGTCAACACTACCTAAGGTTAGGTTTGGTGTTTATTCGAGAATCCTTTGTAAAGTATTTGATTATTAAAAGTATTTGTACATCTAGTAAAACCTATTAAATACGTGGTAAAAATAAATGAAACTTGAATGTTTACCTTTATTTAAAAATTCTTTCGTTTGTTGTTTTTCTCATTGTCGCGGACGGACATTTTGATTCGGACCTAAAACGGGTGTTCACTTTCGATTGCTCGTTCCATTTGTCGACTTGGATCTAGAATGAATGTAGACTTAGATTTTTCAGAGAGTACTTCATAACGCCATTCACAGATAATTAGTACCTTCTACGTTGTTAGACGTGGACTTGAATTTAGACCTAGACTTGGACCTAGACCTAGACTTTGAATAATATTCAGACACACCCTTAGAGCCAGAGGGGACTCCCAGAAAAAACGACGACGTGAGAAACTGGGGCACTTCAACCGGAAAGGTCACATAGCGCTGCCTGTAATATTGGATTTTATGAAATAAATTTATGGTGTAATTGATGATAAAATTGTTTTCCAATTATATAAAAAAAGAAAAAACTATAGTTATGAAAGTGATAGCTCAAGATAAGAAGCTTTTATTTTGCTATGCTTATATAAATAAAGGATGCTACAACCGTGCAGTCGTGATGCTGAGAGGAATATTCTGTAAACATGTTAGGAACACCTCGAATATACCGAAGTACGACGACAACGTGAGACACTGGGGCGCGTCAACTGTTAGGTCATAATGCACCACTCTAGGCTACGGGATATGATGAGGACAGTCCCGTGCTGGACAGAACCAGCCACAGGCGGGTAGGGATGTGGAGAGTAAACCTATCCCAACAGTGGACCAAATAATAAACGTTCATTGAATGGCGACAAGAGAAAATGCCAATGATACAAGCCAATAGTTTCGACGAGTTAAAATGTGAACCAAGTGAAGAATCCAACCTCTATTTGCTCCATCCTTGCTGTATGATATCTCAATGTACACTGTACTTGTAATAATACCAATTAATAGCCAGTATTGAACATAATATCCATCTATATCTACGTTCCAAGAACCATACGCGTCTATTTTGGCCGATAAAAGTTGATAAATGAAAGTGCGACAATGTTTCGTCCATCGCCTTGTTGACGGATGGTTTATTTGGATTTAGGACGCGTCAACCTTTAGGTCATAATGCACCACTCTAACCTAGGGGAGAGATTTTGGATTATTTGGGTTAAGGACGCGTCAACCGTTAAGTTATAATGCACCACTCTAGCCTAAGGGGGGGGAGGGGAGGAGGGGCTTATGCTGGTCAGAACCAGCCACAGGTAGGGCCCGGGGTAGAATTAACCCAGAGCATGGCTCTGCGAATCGTAAAAAGGCGATTCAAGAGAAAAAGTCCACCTCGCAAACATCAGCTAGTAAGAGCGGGTATTTTACACCCCGAAACTAGAGGCGAGCTCTGGCAATCGTCGTCGGAGACTTGCCCCCTTCCCTAAACGACCCCTCGGCGACGATGACAATGACACTACGTACGATGACAAAGACAATGACGACCGCGACGTTAGAAACTCCCTTTCCTCCACTAACCCGTGGCTGGTTCTGACTAGCATGGGGCCTCTCCTCCCCATTTCCCCTTTAGGCTAGAGTGGTGCATTATGACCTAACGGTTGACGCGTCTTTAATCCAAATAAACAAAAAATAGGTAGGGGGAGGGGGGGGGGTTTCTCACGTCGCAGTCGTCATTGTCTTTGTCATCGTTCGGTTGTGTCATTGTCATCGTCGCCGGGGGGTCGTCAAGGGAAGGGGGCAAGGTCCCGCACGATGATTGCCCGAGCTCGCATCTAGTTTTGGGGAGTAAGATACTCCGCTCTATCTAGCTGATGTTTGCGAGGTGGACTTTTCTTTTGAATCGCCTTTACGAATAGCAGAGCCATGCTCTGGGTGGGCCGATTCTACCTCCGACCAGACGGGGGCCCTTGTTGACGGAGAGTTTTAAGATTCCTACGCCTGTTGAACTTGGCAAGGTCTACTAGATCCCCGCCCCCTCTCCGCCGATCTAGTAGACCTTGGACCTGGTTGACCTAATCACGCAGTTCGATTGCGACGTGAGTTGAAGCTCGTGGTTATTTCATGTTTTGCCTTTCACGCAAATGCAATTATTATTTATAATAACTATTAATTGGGATCAACTATATTTTGGATTGGGTAATTGACCTAAGTCCTAAGAAAACGCCAAAGTCTTTGATAGACAAGCGAGCGAGTCATGTGTTGAATGCCCTGTAACATTTGTATTTAAGTTCATTGATTATTAAAGTATAATTGTAGAGTTTTGAATAAGTTGTTTGATGGGCGCGTCAACTGTAAGTCCATAATGCGCCACTCTAGCCTATGAAAGGCTAGGGAAGAGGAGGAAAGACCCATGCTGGATCCAGCCTTACGTAGATCGAAGAATGGGAATGTTCCTAGTTACTCGACACGAGGCTCGCTCACTTGTCTAACATCAATTTTAGTGATTTCCTAGTACTAAGGTGCAAATGTTGTTTTTAAATAGTTGTACAGGTACCTAAAAATCATAATGATATACGCGTTTATGAAAGTCCATTTTGAATAATAATAAGATCAAGTACAAGTACTGAGATGCGATTTGTTGCTTATAGTACACTGACCTTCATATTTGAAACACAATTAATTAATTCACCGACACGGGCGCTATATTTAACAAAATACCACAGCAATAATACCTTCCTCCGTAATTAAACTGAAATAACAAAATTAAGAAGTGAGGACCCGGCGCCTCCACCAACAATGCTATTCTTATGGAGTTTCAACTTTTCTCTCTCTACCCGGCACCTCCTCCAAATGCTTATCAAAATCTGCTATTTTAATCATTTGTTTGTGACGGAATACAGTAAATTATACTTTATTCGGATAGAATTACACTGTGATGTGCATTTAATTCCAAATATCAACACCCACTCAGTCACAGAACTGATAATCAGTACGGAAATTAAATTTAAAGCAGACCAAGCCAACACTGCAGGCGTTGACACCATCGACGATTTGGTTTATTTGGATTAGGACGCGTCAACCGTTAGGTCATAATGCACCACTCTAGCTAAGGGGGGGGGGAGGAGGGGACCATGCTGGTCAGAACCAGCCACGGTAAGGGGAGGAAGGGGGGTTTCTCACGTCGCGGTCGTCATTGTCTTTTGTCATCGTTCGTGGTGTCATTGTCTTTGTCATCGTCGCCGGGGGGTCGTCAAGGGAAGGGGGCAAGGTCCCCGACGACGATTGCCAGAGCTCGCCTCTATTTTCGGGTAGTAAAATACTACCCTTCATACTAGCTGGTGTTTGCGAGGTGGAACTTTTTCTCTTGAATCGCCTTGTACGATTAGCAGAGCCATGCTCTGGGGCCTATTCTACCCCGATCAACCAAGCTGGACACGATTCCGGCCAGCGGACAGCACCAGAATCAACAAGGCTAATTTGGAACAACCTGTGAATGGATTTTGTGCCTCGTTGCTAGGACAGCTTTAAAGCCACCGTTTACAAATTCCTAAGTCAAGAAACTGATGGAAGTCCAAATCTGAAATAAAAAACCTTGCCCAGAGCGGGAATCGAACCCTGGGCCTACTGCACTGGAAGCAGAGCCTCTAACCACAAGGCCTACAAGGCAGACTTGTTTGGGTTCTCTTGTTCGCTTGCTGGAAGTGTGCGGGTTAGTATAATGTTCACCCTGGACCATAAGTATACTGGGACTAGTGAGCGAGCCATGTGTTGAGTACCCGGTAACATTACGTTTTGAACCCGGGACCTCCCGAATCAGAGTCGCGCGCTTAACGCTCGGCTCAACACTGTCGGTATACATAATTAAACCAAGTAAACCACCTTAAAGTGCTCTCCACCCACACTCGTCTACCATTATAATATATAATATAAACTAGGATTGCGCCTGTCGTTGTATGAGAGTATGGTTTATTTGGATTAAGGGCGCGTCAACCGTAAGGTCATAATGCACCACTCTAGCTTAGGAGGTATGGGAAGGGGGGGCCATGTTGGTCAGAACCAGGCACGTGTAGGAGGAAGAAATAAGGGTTGTCACGTAAGGGTCGACATTGTCTTTGTCATGGTTCGTTTAGTCACCATCATCGTCGCAGGGCAGGTCGACAAGGGAAAGAGGAGGTGTCCTAGACGACGATTGCCAGAACTCAACTCTAGTTTCGGGTAGTAATATACTCAGCTCTTATAGCTGATGTTTGCGAGTCAGTGAGCCATGTGTTAAGTACCCGGTTAACAGTCCCTTTCCTCCGGCTACCTAAGGCTTGATAAAAAAAAAAAAGTTTATTTTGTCTAAGGGCGCGTCAATTATTAGGTCATAATGTGACACTCTAGCTTAAGAGATATGAGAGGATTGTTGTTGTTTGTTGTTTATTAGGTTTAAGGGCGCGTCAACCGTTAGGTTATATTGCGCCCCCTGTGATAATTTAGTTTATTAGTTGTAGTGTAACTACATATTTTCCAAAATGGTAGAACGTAAGGGGTGACGAGGGAAGATGAGGGGTGGACAGGCTTGTGCTGGTCAGAACCAGCTACAAGCAAGGGGGGCAATGGGAGTAGGTGGCCGGGGGCAAGGGGCCGGGGCGGGATCATGGCCGGGGTCGGGTCGGGTGGGCCTGTGGTCTGTGGTGAAATCAGGCCGGGCTCAGGCAAAGGACAGAGGGAAAGGGAGGTTACGGGAAAAGAAGGGGGTTGGTTGTTCCCCCACGTCGCGGTCGTCTTCGTCTGTGTCAGCGTCCATGTTGTCATTGTCGTCGTCGTCGTCGGGGAGGTTGTCAAGGGGAAGGGGAATGTACCCCGACGACGACTGCCAGAGATCGCCTCTAGATTCGGGGAGTAACATACTCCCTCTTATTAGCTGATGTTTGCGAGGTGGACTTTTTCTCTTAAATCGTCTTTAACGATTAGCAGAGCCATGCTCTGGGATAAATTCTTTTAAAATTTAAAATGCAAAACAAAGTTCGAGGGTTGTTGTTTTACGTGATTTTGGTAACTATACCCCTTTATCTGTGTTTTAAGTGGGGTTTGTTTTAGGGCCCGGGTTATATTTTTGGTTCTTCTAATATTTAGAGAAATTTATGGGTTTTCTAACCAAGATAATTTTGAGATCTATCCAACTACTTTCTGATTTATTTCCAAAAAGTGTTTTTTGTTGAAAATAACTTAGCACAGGGGTATAAACACTCCAAAACATACTAAGAACTTCAAAACTTGAAGTAGAACCAAGTGACGACGACGTGAGAAACTAGGGCGCTTAAACCGGTTAGGTCATATTGCGCCACCTGTGATTTTGAAAGTTATTGAAATGAGTTTATAACGTGTGTTTGATGATTATATTGTTTTCTAAGTTTATATAAGAAAAAACATCACCGAGATGATAGTGATGGAAAAAATACTATTTAAATGGAATATTGTACACAACACTATAAACACCGAGCGGTTCAATGTTTCTATCACAGCAGACATCTAAGGTCGACAGGTTCTGTACGTTCCAGACGACGACCGCCAGAGCTCGCCTCTAGTTTCGGGACCAGCTGATGTTTGCGACATTGACGTAATGTCTGTCGTCGCCTTTACGACCAGCAGAGCGATTGTCTGGAGCAGATTCTACCCCGGGTTCAGACGTTGTTTGTTTGATTATTAAAGCTGAATTATGAAGTTTTACTTGTACAGTGTGGACATTGTTTTATCAACCCTTAACACACTGAAGTTTCAAACCAACTCTTTTAAATGGTTTTCGCTTTCTGTACATAAACATTTCATTATTTACAGATTCACACAAACATGTTCGTAAGCGATACACTGCATAGAACATCGCGAGGCTGGACAAATAACAGAAGAGTGTATTTTATAAAGCAAGAGGGGGAGAAAGAAAGAGACAGAGATGGAAAGAAGGGGGGAGAGAATGAGGGGGAGATGGAGAATGCATGAAAAACTCAGAGAAATACGTTCGGTTTATTGGTATAAATGGCGGAATGCATGAAAAACTCAGAGCTATGCGTACAATCTGAGTTATTTCTTGTACCAAGACGCACACGCCAACTAAGATGGTTGTAGACACCTCGGTTGCTGGGCAGAGCGATGCTGGATATCTTCTCCCGGGTCCTAGGCTGGTTCACAGAGCAACGTCCAATGATTCTCTGTGCGACGAGACTTATAATGTATAAGAACACGAGCTCTGTACAATCTGAGTATTTCTTGTATCAAGACGCACACGCCAACTAAGATGGTTGTAGACACCTCGGTTGCTGGGCAGAGCGATGCTGGATATCTTCTCCCGGGTCCTAGGCTGGTTCACAGAGCCACGACCAGTGATTCTCAGTGCGACGAGACTTATACGAGCAATAACAACACAAATTACGACAACCTGAGAAACTAGGGCGCTACAACCTGTTAGGTCAAATTGCGCCTTCTGTGATAATGAAATCTGAAGAGATGAGTTTATGGTGTGTTTGATGATTAGATTGTTTTCAGAGTGTATATGTTACATAATAAAATGATGATTATGATGATAGTAAGAGCAAAACAAATGTTATTTATATGAATGAAAAAAAATACATTAAAGAAATTTGTCTGGTGTGAATTAAATTTTGTTAAATAAATTACTTTGAATGAGAAATTTTGAAAGTTTTTCGCCGTTATCATGTGATAGAAGTTATTCATATGATTGGAAGAAATCAAATTGCGTGCGCAAAGCTTCATATTTATTAAATTCTGCTAGCATATGATGTGCGGTTAAAGGTACATCACATGTGTCACATCTGGAAAAAAACATTTTATATTTTTTATACGTGAGTTAGACGTGTGACCTATTCGTATTCTGGGCAATACCACCTCTTCTCTACGTGAGAGTCGAGACGTAGGAGGACGAATTTTATCAGTGAGTGTAGGCGTCACACTAAGCAATTTGTTATTTTGAACCACATCCCAAGATGCTTGTCGCAAATCAAACAATCTTTGCTTGAATCCACTCTTGACATCTGGACGGGAACAAGATTGAAATCAACGTCGCGACGCTGGGAAGTATCCTTAGCAGCCCGATCAGCGTGTTCATTTCCATCCATGCCCACGTGTCCAGGTATCCAGCAATAATCTATTATAGAACCCTTAGAGTTTATTTTTTTCTAAATAGAATTGGAGATCTTGTACTAAATGATGACTTGAATACATGAGTTTTATGTGATCTCAAGCTATCTGAACATAAAAGGTATTCTCCACAACGGCAATGTAGAATATATTTAAGAGCTTGGCGGAAGGCGAATAACTCTGCAGTGAAAACTAAACACACGTATTTTAGCCTGAAACGCTCATTAAGGTGAAGCAATAAAAGTCACTTCCAACCTTGTTGTCAATTTTGTAGCCATCTGTAAATACCAAAGTAAATTTTTTGATGTTCATGGCAAATCTATCTAAAGTTAATTTTGAATACACTATTGCAAGTAGTGGTTTTATCAAAACGACAAAGGTCGAATATGGTAATCGGCTGTGGTGTAAACCAGGGCATCGGCTGTGGTGTAAACTAGGGCACGGGTCATTGCTTAAAGGTAAATTTAAAGCTTTGGTTTTGGTATTTTAAAACCCAATCGGCCTTATGTCGAATGATGCAGACGTCGATCCAAGTAACATAATTACGATTGTCATACATGTATTCAGGCAATTTTGAGGTTTAAAATTTCCTATTGTATCCGATCGTTAACGTTTACTTGGTATTTAAGGATCTATTCGTTTCTCCTGTGTAAATAGCTCCAAACTTCCAATGTATTTCTTCACTTATTCTAAATGGCTATCCAGAGCACATTCCACAAATGTGTGCAACTGCTGTTAAAAAGTGCTTTGGTATTATCATTTTACGATATTTAGGATATGGTTTTATTTGTTGAGAGTTGAGACGACTTTAATCTTAACATTTTGTTTTGATTAAGTGCTCGTCAACCGTTAGGTCATAATGCACCATTCTAGCCTAAGGGGGGGGGGGGAGGAGGAGGAGCCCATGTGGTCAAAAACCAGCCACGGGTAGGGGAGTAAAGGGGGGGTTTCTCACGTCGCGGTCGTCATAGACTTTGACATAGTTCGTTTCGTCATTGTCATCGTCGTCGGGGAGGTCGTTAAGGGAAGGGGAGGGGTCCCCGACGACGATTGCCAGAGCTCGCCTCTAGTTTCGGGGAGTAATATACTCCACTCTTATTAGCTGATGGAAGCGAGGTGGACTATTTCTCTCAAATCGCCTTTTACGATTAGCAGAGCCATGCTCTGGGCCTAATTCTACACCGTGCCCAGAAGAAAAAGTGGATAGGTAACGGCGTCCAGTTTTTTAAACTTAACTATGGCGTGAGAAAACTAAGTCGCTTTAACCGGTTAGGTTATTTTGCGCCGCCTGTGAAGTGAAAGTTGATGGGAAAAGTTAATTGTGTGTTTTATGATTATTTTGTCTTAGTGTTTTTTTATGAAAAGGAAATTATGAAGATGATAGCAATAGCACAACAAAAGGTTATTTATTGGAATTGAAATGAATAAATAAAAATAAATGTGAATGATGTGAATTATATTTTGTATCATAGATAACTTTGAATGAGAAATTTAGAAATTTTGTCGCCGTTTTTCATATGATAGAAGTTCTTTGTATGATTGGGAGAGATCAAATTGCGGCGCAAGGCATCATATTGGTACATTCTGCTAGCATATGATGAACTGTGAAAGGTACATCACACGGTCACATGGGAATACCCTTTTCTTTGGTTAAGAGATATCCGTGAGTAAGACGGTGTGGCCTATTCGAATTCGGACAATACCACCTCTTCTCTATGGTTGTGTTCCGTAAAGGCGACCGGTCGACCATTCTGGGCTCGACTGGGGATTGTTATTTCATTGTTTCCCCTCAACGTCTGATTGTTGGGGACTGCCTTGGCTACGGAATGGTGCGTTTCTTCTACAAGGCCGTGATTTTTTTTTATGAAAATTGTGATATCTCGTTAAATATTACATAAATCAATATCATTTTACTAATTAAATGAATGATTTGAATGAATGAATGATTAATTTATTGTGTACCCATGTGAATTACAGAAACATTCTCGGTAGGGACATAATTCCATGATTTTCAATGATATAATTTGAAATAACCGCGCTTTCCCACAAGACCTGCCCCCGACCGGAATAAAACTCTGGGCTTCTTGGGCTCGACCACAACAGTCAAAACAACTACGCCATCGCATACGTTCCTTGCAAATCTGCAATCTATCATTGGTGCAAATTGTGTTTACTTAAATTTCATGGTCGCATACTGGTCGTTCTGGTCGTCTTTTGCGGAACACAACCTTAGTGAGAGTCGAGACGTTGGGGGAAGAATTTTATAAGCAGTGTCACGGTAAAGTTTCTTTTTTTTATTGTATTAAGGACGCGTCAACCGGTAGGTCATAATGCACCACTCTATAACCTAAGGAGGGGGAAAGGGGAGGAGGGCTCTTTTTTTTTTGGTTTATTTGGATTAAGGACGCGTCAACCGTTAGGTCATAATGCACCACTCTAGCCTGTAGGGGGGGTGGTTGGAGGAGGGGGGCCCATGCTGGTCAGAACCAGCCACGGGTAAGGGGAGAAAGGGGGGTTTCTCACGTCTCGGTTTGTCATCGTCTTTGTCATCGTTCGTTGTGTCATTATCATCGTCGCCGCAGATCGTCAAGGGATGGGGGGAAGGTCCCCGACGACGATTGCCAGAGCTCGCCTCTAGGTCCAGGGAGTAATATATTCCGCTTTTACTTAATTGAGGTTTTTGCGAGGTGGACCTTTTTCTCTTGAATCGCCTTTTACGATCAGCACAGCCATGCTCTGGGCCAATTCTACCCCCCGGGGCAGGACGGGTGCGTGAGGGGAAAAAGGGGGGTGAGGAAGGGTGTTTCTCACGTCGCGGTTTGTCTTTGTCTTTGTCATCATTTTGTGGTGTCATTGTCGTCATCGTCGTCGAGGGGTCGTCAAGGGAAGGGGGCAGGTCCCCGACGATGATTGCCAGAGCTCGCCTCTAGTTTCGGGGAGTAATATACTCCCTCTTATACTAGCTGATGTTTGCGAGATGGACTTTTTCTCTTGAATCGCCTTGTTTGATTTGCAGAGCCATGCTCTGGGACAATTCTATGGCCCAGACGGGGGGAAACCCAAAAAATCTGTGAATCAGTTGACGACAGTTTGGAGTACCGGATAAAGTGGCTTACTGACAACGATGTGGGAAACTAGGGCGTCTCAACCGGTCAGGTCAGATAGCATCGGCTGTGATATTGAAAGTCAATGAAATGAGTTTATGGTGTGTTTGATGATTTAATTGTTTTACAAGTGTATGCATTGTAAGAAAAGAAAATTATGTTGATGATAGTTATAGCAAAACATTAATTATTTATTGAATGGAAATAAATTAATAAAGGAAATGTGTGTGAAATTTTTTAAAGTTTGTCGCCGTTATCATATAATAGGTTTGTTTGTTTGTTTATACGATTTAAGGGCGCGTCAACCGTGATGTCATATTGCTACTCCTGTGTTAATGTAGTTGTTTATTAGGAGATCTTCATTGGGGGAGAATAGCGATCAAATTGCGTGCGTAAGGCGTCATATTTAATACATTCTGCTATAGTACATTTACTTGCGAGTTGGACACATTGTTCTCTTCGAGAGCGGAGTTTTTTTGTATGTCAGCTAATTGAATTCTATACAATTTCAGATTCCAAGGAGCTACACGCCCGATGATTGACAATAGTATTAGACCATTATGTCATAAAAATATTTCATTAATAAAGTAATAAATAAGTTTGTCCAATATGATATGATGATATGAAAATTAAAATCAAATGCTAGTGCAAAAATGTGATTTTTTTGTAAGTTTGATCCACTTTGAATAAAAAAAATCGGGGGGAAAAGTCAAGACTTGTTTGGCGATATTAAAGCTGTTTTATGATATAGCTTATAAATGTTTTTTCTATTAATTTTTTTAAGTTTCTTTGGTTTATGTTGATGAGAGGCCAGTCAAATGTCAGTCATAAATCACCATTCAAGCAAAGAGATTGTGACAGGAACGTCCCGTGCCGGACAAAACCAGTCACGGGTAAGGGGAATAAACGGGGTTTCTTATACGTTGTGATTGTCTTTGTCCGTTCGTGTTGTCACGGTCTGCGTCGTTGGGAGGTCGTCATGAGAATAAGGAGAATTCCCCGAAGATGATTGCCAAAGCTCGCCTCTAGTTTCGGAACAACACACTTGCTAATTTTTTACAGATGGCTTTTATTTCTGCAATCGACTTTTACGATTAGAAGTGCCATTCTCTAGGACAATTCTAGCCCGGGCTCAGACAAAATTAAGCTAATGATAGGTCATTTTTAAACGGTCACTTGGATTAAGGCGCGGCAACCGTAAGGTTATAATGCGCCTCTCTGGCCTAAAGGATGTGGGGACAGAGGTCCAATACTGGTCAGAACTACCACGGGTAGGGGAGGAAAAGGGGGTTTCTACGTGCTGTAGTCATGGTCGTCGTTTATCGGGTAGGTCGTCAAGAAGAAAGAGGAGAGGTCCCCGACGACAACTGCCCGAACTCATGTCTATTTTCGGGTAGTAACAAAGTCTATTGCCTTAGTCCTACTAGCTTATGTTTGCTAAATGAATTTTACCTATATGTTCTCGACTTTTACTATTAGCATAACAAAGTAATGTTCTGGACCAAATTAAACCTAACCATTTCCTGCCCAGATGGGGCTCGAAATACTTATTAAAATAGGAAATCGAGATCATCTTGTGTCACATAGGGTGCGTCAACCGTGTTTGGGTGAATTGCACACTACCTGCGATATTGTGGATGAGCGTAGCGGCGAAGGCGAAGATTCCATTTCACTACACTGGAGGAAAAAATCAGGAATTTTTTTTTTTTTTTATTATTATTTTTGGCTGTTTGTTAACACGATTCCGGCTAAACCGATACTCCAATTACGATGCAATTTTCTGGAGGCCTTCGAAATCTCTGATCTTAAAAACTGCACTTTTTTGAGCGCAATCGAAAAATGATTTCTTATAAAAATCGCAATTTTTAACGATTTTTTTTCGATTTTTAAAACCTTTTCTTCGACTTAATAAACACCTATAATTGAAATATAATTTTTTGATTGCGCTCAAATTTCACACGAATATATTATTTCATAAATAAAGGGTGCTGTAAAAAAATCATTGCAATCGGTAAAACTATGTAACCTCTGAAACCAAATAAACTACAACCACTTTCTTTGTTCTCCTAGGCCTGTGTAGTTATAATTTGTCATGCATTAAGGCTGGAGGAAGTATCTGTACTAGGGGTCATACACCGGCCGTTACATTTAGCCCAGGGTGTAGCCCATCTGCTCAACGTGGGTCTGTGACCACAAATGTTTGTGTAATGATTATACTAGGAAAACGCCAAATTCGTTGTAAGACGAGTGAGCCAGCAATGTGTTGAGTACCCGGGAACATTTTCTTTCCTCCCTTATACCTTAGGTTGGATCTGTTACCGGGTACTCAACACATGGCTCACTCACTCGTCTAACAACGACTTTGGCGTTTCCCTAGTTTCTACTATTTTTCAATTTATAATTTCTTGTAGGTTTAATCGCAACTAATCTTGTTGATTTTGTTAGCAGTTCTCAGTAAACTTGTACCGGATGACTGTTCGAAATTTCAGCGCAATCTGTTCAGCGATTCGGCTGATTTTCGATGTACAGACAGACAGACAGACAGACCCACAGACTCACAGAATGGGTGCCTTTTGAGTTAAATGATGACACTTAGTCGCTTCGCTCCCTCGTTCAATTATGTACCTCGTTGCTAGGACGCTTTCAAGTCACCGTTTAAAAAAATTTCCTAAGCCAAGAACTGTTGGATTAGAATTTATACTAGGGATACGCCAAAGTCGTTGTTACACGAGGGAGTTAGCCAAGTGTTTTGACTTCTAAAACCGGACTGTCTGGTCACCTTACAGGAACTCACTCTGCTTGCCACAACAATTACTTAAATTGAACATTCAAAATGCGAATCGTATTCAAAACGTATTAGCGTGAAACATTAACAAATTTCCAAGATAAAAGAAAATCACCTAATTTTTATTTCCCAGTTAACATCCCTCAAAAATAATATGTGGGTGTAAAAATATAAAAAAAGTTTGAACTGACGGGTATCGAACCCCTTCCATCCGTGCGGTAGGCTATATGGTTACCACTAGGCCATGCAGGCCACGTCAACTTCATCCCGCTAACTGCTACGAAACAAATGCCATTGATCTTATTAAAAATCACATTTTTATTTATTGTAGGCTTCTATCGCAATGGATCAAGCTGATTTTGTTAACAGTTCTCAGTATACTCGTACCGGATGTCTGTTTAAAATTTCAGCTCAATCTGTTCAGCGGTTCGGCTGATTTTCGACGTACAGACAGACAGACAGACAAAATCACAGAATGAGAGCCGTTTGAGTTGAATGGAGACACTCGGTCGCTCCGCTCCCTCGTTTAATTATTTCTTGTGTGGCCACGAAACCATTATGTTCAACGTATTTTTTCAATACTCTGTCGACGCGGATTTATACTAGGGAAACGCCAAAGTCGTTGTTAGACGAGTGAGTGAGCCATGTATTGAGTACCCGGTAACATTCCTTTTCTTCCCCCTGCCTTAGGCCTCCCTAGCCTATCATAGGCTACAGTGGAGCATTATGGCCTAAACTATGACCTTAACTTAAATACCCTATTATTTATACGAATATTATAATCAAACTTTTATGCAAATGTTCCCGCGTACTCCACACATGACTCTCTCACTCGTCTAACAACGACTTTTTAACATTCCTTTTCTTCCCCCTACCTTAGGCCTCCCTAGCCTATCATAGGCTACAGTGGAGCATTATGGCCTAAACTATGACCTAAATTTAAATACCCTATTATTTATACGAATATTATAATCAAACTTAAATGCAAATGTTCCCGTGTACTCAACACATGACTCTCTCACTCGTCTAACAACGACTTTGGCGTTTCCCTAGTAGAGTTGGCTAAAGCGCCCTTAAGCCGAAATGTGGGAGACGTGGGTTCAATAGTCGGGAAAGATTTTGTAATTTCTGGATTGTATTTTTTAATTATTTAACATGTTTTGAAATGTATATAACGCAGTGTAGTCCATCATCTGTGACAATACTATGGAAAACATAGCCAGTACGAAATACGTGAAAATATTGCAAGGTTTACTCAATCTACGAGCGGAATTTGGGGGTACCTTGACGTCCAACATTCGATTAACCTTGGACACGGCATTTCACAGCCAGGTAAATAACAAACAAAAAATATTTTTTGAAAATGAAAACTATTGTCGTTAAAATAATCCCTATACATTTCAAAGTTTTTTCAGTTTTTTATTTCTTGCAGGTTTAAATCGCAACAGATTGTGCTCATTTTGTTAGCAGTTCTCAGTTACCTGGTCACGGATGTCTGTTTAAAATTTCAGCTCAGTCTATTTGGCCGTTCGGCCGTATGGGACCGGACAGACAGACATTTAACATACATTTAACATTATTTTAACACACAGAATTAATCACGACCAAGGCCCGATCGAGTAGCGTTGTAGACTACGTTCGCTGCGCTCACTCGTCTAATAACTAGGGAAACGCCAAAGTCGTTGTTAAACGAGTGAGTGAGTCATGTGTATAGTACCCGGTATCATTCCCCATACTGGGCTAGATCGTGCCTTAGGTATATGGGAGAAAAGGCGATGTTCCCAGGTACTCAACACTTGGCTCACACACTCGTTTAATATCGACTTTGGCGTTCTCCTAGTTTAAATTGAACATTCAAAATGCGAATCGTGTTCAAAACGTATTGGAGTGAAACATTAACAAATTTCCAAGATAAAACAAAATCACCTAATTTTTATTTCCCATTTCACATCCCTCAAAAATAATATGTAGGTGTAAAAATATAAAAAAGTTCAAAACTAACGGATATCGAACCCCAACCCTCCGTGCGGTAGGCTCTATGCTTACCACTTTGCCATGGCAGACACGTAGAGTTCGTCCCGCTAGCTGCTACTAAACAAATGGTATCGATATTTTAAAAAAATCAGGGATTAAATCGCAATGGATCTAGCTGATTTTGTTAAGAGTTCTCAGTAAACTCGTGCCGGATGTCTGTTTAAAATTTCAGCGCAATCTGTTCAGCGGTTCGGCTGATTTTTGACGTACAGACAGACAGAATCACAGAATGAGAGCCGTTTGAGTTGAATGGAGACACTCAGTCGCTCCGCTCCCTCGTTTAATTATAATACTAGGGAAACGCCAAAGTCGTTGTTAAACGAGTGAGTGAGTAGCCAAGTGTTGAGTACCCGGGAACATCCCTTTCCTCCCCTATACCTAAGAATCTAGCCCAGTATGAGGAATGATACCGGGTACTCAACACATGGCTCACTCACTCGTTTAACAATGATTGGCGTTACCCTAGATATTTAAATTGAACATTTTAAATGCGAATCGTGTTCAAAACGTATTAGCTTGAAACATTAACAAATTTCCAAGATAAAACAAAATCACCTAAGTTTAATTTCCCATTTAACACCCCTCAAAAAATAATATGTGGGTGTATAAAACATAAAAAAAGTTCGAGCTAACGGGAATCGAACCTTAACCCTCCGTGTGGTAGGCTAAATGCTTACCAATAGGCCATGCAAGCCACGTAGAAGTGGTCCCGATAGCTGCTACTAAACAAATGCTATCGATATTTTAAAAATCACATTTTTATTTATTGTAGGATTAAATCGCAATGGATCTACTTGATTTTGTTAGCAGTTCTCAATAACTTTCGTACCGGATGTCTGTTTAAAATTTCAGCCCAATTTGTTCAGCGGTTCGGCTGATTTACGACGTACAGACAGACAGACAGACAGAATCACAGAATGAGAACCGTTCGAGTTGAATGGAGACACTCGGTCGCTCCGCTCCATCGTTCAATCAGAAAGTAACAAATTTCTACCTACTAGGAAAACGCCAAAGTCGTTGTTAAACGAATGAGTTAGCCAAATGTTTTGATTTCTAAAACCGGACCGTCTGGTCACCTTACAGGAACTCACTCTGGCTTGCCACAATAATTATTTAAATTGAACATTCAAAATGCGAATCGTATTCAAAACGTATTAGCGTGAAACATTAACAAAATTTCCAAGATAAAACAAAATCACCTTTTTTTTGTTTCCCATTTAACACCCCTCAAAAAAAATATGTGGGTGTAAAACTATAAAAAAGTTAGAACTGACTGGTATCGAACCCCATCCATCTGTGCGGTAGGCTAAATGGTTACCACTAGGACCCTGCAGGCCACGTCAACCTCGTCCCGCTAACTGCTACGAAACAAATGCCATTGATATTATTAAAAATCACATTTTATTTATTTTAGGCTTAAATCGCAATTGATCAAGCTGATTTTGTTTAACAGTTCTAAGTAAACACGTACCCGGATGTCTGTTTAAAATTTCAGCGCAATCTGTTCAGCGGTTCGGCTGATTTTCGACGTACAGACAGACAGACAGAATCACAGAATGAGAGCCGTTTGAGTTGAATGGAGACACTCAGTCGCTCCGCTCCCTCGTTTAACTAGGAAAACGCTTAAGTCCCGCCGCGTTGTTGGATGAGCGTAATTGGTGAATTGAGCTGCCATGTGTTTTGCGGATTTTCTGTTGTTCTGTGAAAAAATCAGAACTTTGTTGAAATTTTTTTTAATTAAATCAAATTAAATAAAAAATTAACTTATTTTTTTTTAATTAATCGTAATTTTAAAAAAAGAAAAAAATCGTAATATTGAAATTTTCATAAGAAATAATTATTCGATTGCGCACAAATTTTACACAAATATATTAATTCTTAAAATTAAGGTTCTGTGAAAAAATCATTATAATCGGATATAGCATGTAGGGGTTATAAGCAGAAGAAATTTAAAAAATCGTAAAATTGCGATTTTCGTGAGAAATAATTATTTGATTACGCTCAAATTTCACACGAATCTATCAATCATAAAATTAAGGTTCTGTGAAAAATCATTACAATCGAATAAAGCATGTAGGAGTTATAAGTCGAACAAATTTTTTTTTTAAAAATCGAAAAAAAATCGTAAAATGCGATTTTCATGAGAAATAATTTTTCGATTGCGCTCAAAAACGTGGCAGTTTTTAGTTCAGAGATTTCAAAGGCCTCCATAAAATTTCATCGCAATCGGAGTATCGGTTTAGCCGGAATCGTGTTAACAGACAGACAAAAATACAGAAAGAAAGAAAGAAAGAAAGAAAGAAAAGAAAGAAAGAAAAAAAAAAAAAAAAAAAAACATTCCGGATTTTTTTCTCTAGTGTAGTGAAATGGAATCTTCGCTTCGCTCGCTACGCTCGCTACGCTCATCCAACTAGGGAAACGCCAAAGTCGTTGTTAAACGAGTGAGTTAGCCAAGTGTTTTGACTTCTCAAACCGGACCGTCTGGTCACCCTTACAGGAACTCACTCTGCTTGCCACAATAATTATTTAAATTGAACATTCAAAATGCGAATCGTACTCAAAACGTATTAGCGTGAAACATTAATAAATTTCCAAGATAAAACAAAATCACCTAATTTTTATTTCCCATTATACACCCCTCAAAAATAATATGTGGGTGTAAAAATATAAAAAAGTTATAACTGACGGGTATCGAACCCCATCCATCCGTGCGGTAGGCTAAATGGTTACCACTAGGCCATGCAGGCCACGTCAACCTCGTCCCGCTAACTGCTACGAAACAAATGCCATTGATATTATTAAAAATCACATTTTTATTTATTGTAGGCTTAAATCGCAATGGATCAAGCTGATTTTGTTAACAGTTCTTAGTAAACTCGTTCCGGATGTCTGTTTAAAATTTCAGCGCAATCTGTTCAGCGGTTCGGCTGATTTTCGACGTACAGACAGACAGAATCACAGAATGAGAGCCGTTTGAGTTGAATGGAGGACACTCAGTCGCTCCGCTCCCTCGTTTAATAACGGGAATCGAACCCAAGAACTGCTGCATTGGAAGTAAAGACGCTAACCACAAGACCAACGAAAGAAAGGATAATATTATGGTTTTGATAAAAGCAGAATAAACAGTATTTGTTTGAATAAAAAAAGGTGTATAATTATAAATTAACATGTTTGATGTAAATTAAATTTTGCTAAATAAATTTCTATGAATGAGAAATTTAGAAAGTTTGTCTCAGTTATCTAAAGATAGAAGTTCTTCATATGATTGTGAGAGATCAAATTGCGTGCGCAAGTCATTGTGTTTGGTACGTTCTGCTAACACATGATGTACGTTAGCAGAATGTACTAAATACGACGCCTTTTGAACAACATGGAACAAAGTGGAAGCTGAAAGTCGGTTGGAAACCGTGAGAAATGGAGGGATCTACTTAACCGACCACGGTAGCGGAGGTGGTGTTTGAGGAAGGCTGAAGATAATGGTTGCGGCTAGATGGCAACGAATATAGATGACGACGACTTGAGATACTAAGGCGCTTCTACCGGTTAGGTCATATTGCGCCCCCTGTGATATTATAAGGTTATGAATAAGATTGTGGTGTGTTTAATGAATGTATAATTGATTTCTTGTTATTAAGAAGAAAGAACAGAATGTGTTGGTAATGATAGTAAAAGATAAACAAACAATATTTATTTGAATTGAAATAAATAAATAATTAAAGAAGTGTGTATAATATGACTTAAATAGCAACTACTCTATTGACAACCCGTGAGAATCAAGTCGCTTCAACCGTGACGTCATACTGAACCGCAGTGATATTAAGGTAAAATAATGTATTTGTTGTGATTTCGATATTATCTTAATATTAATTGAAATTTGTATACCTTTTGGTTTATCTGGATTAAGGGCGAATCATCTGTTAGTGAAATTCTCATAATGGGAGGAAAGTCCCTTGCAGGTCTGCCTCAGCCATGGGTAGGGGTAGACAAGGAAGTGGGTAGGTCTCTGAAGACGACTGCCAGAGCGCGCTCTTGTTTCAGGTGTTACTCCTACTATTACAAGCTAATGTTGTAGAGATGGACTTGTTCTCTCTTCGCCTGTCACGATTATCGACGACGACGTGAGACGACGTGAGAAACTAGGGCGCTTCAACCGGTTAGGTCATATTGCGCCGCCTGTGAATGAAAGGAAATGAGAAGAGTGAATGCAGGTATGTTTGATGATTAGATTGTTTTCTAAGTGTATAAATAACAAAATAAATTGATGATGAAGAAAGAAATAGCAAAATAAAAGTTATGTATGTAAATGAAAATAAAGAAAAGAAACAAATGTGTAAGATGTGAATTAAATTTTGTTAAATAGATTACAATGGATGAGAAATTTAGAAAGTTTGTCGCCGTTATCATATGATAGAAGTTCTTTATATGATTGGGAGAGATCAAATTGCGTGCGCAAGGCATCATATTTGGTACATTCTGCTAGCATATTGTCACGTTGAGAGGTTGATTAGCCCTTTGGTATGGATGTTATTTACCAAAGTAACTATTGTTTTGGGGAACGTAGCTGTTATTTGTTACACAGGCTAATCTTCCCAACGGTGACCGAGATCGATAGGTATAAACGGGGTGATGGCTTCTAGGACATGTATTAGGTGGTTTAACATGAACAAGAACATGGTTTCAACAAAAGAAGGAGCACATGTATTTAACAATTTGTAACCTAATCTTGCCTATCAGCTGGGTGCATGCATCCTACCCGACTGAACGTGAGTTCGTGTCCCCTGACTTTACTGGCATTACTGTAATGAAATCATTTAGCTTACACTATTCCATTTGGACCCTGGTATGTCAGTGACGATGTCTCGAACCCGGACCCCTGGACGACTCGCCCCAGGTCTTCTCTCTTCGCCACTTGGGTCGGCTGCCGCCTCTCGGTCTCGCCCGGACTCCTGGCACTCCTGACTCGCTCTCTTGTTGTTCTTCCTTCAGTTCTTTAAGTCCAACTCCATTTATTACTCAACGTTATTACTGGCCAAGTCGGTAACACATTTAACTCTTCCCCGAAGACTACTTGTGTGTTTGCTGGTCAGAATGTAACTCCCCGATCAGATCGCACATCGCACACCAAGAAGCTTCCCCTAGACTCTTCTCGACTTTCCCCCTCCAGGGCTCCAGTCTGTACGTCTCTAGGGCCTAAGTCCCTTCCCCTCAACCTCGTCACCACTACTCGGCAATCTTATGTTATTGAAAGGTCTGCATTCTTTTCTATTAAAACAATAACTTTCATGTTCCCAATAAAGTTATGTAATCGCCACTATGCACATTCCGACCATGTTATAATAACTTAACTTGTTTAATGAAGTGTCTCAATCATCATTATTGTCAACAAAACGATTCCAAATCACTTAGCATAAGAAACAGACCATGTAGTACCAGTAACAAGGGTAGGAACTACCCCAAACATGACAATATTGCGCTGAATGTGATATTGTAATTTAATGAAATGAGTTTATGGTGTGTTTGATGATTATATTGTTATCTACGTTAGTAGGATTGTTATATAAAATAAAAATATTGGGAAATAATTAAATAAATAAAAGAAATGTGTTAAATGTTGATTAAATTTAATTAAATAAATTACTTTGAATGAGTAATTTTGAAAGTTTTTCGTCGTTATCATATGATAGAAGTTCTTAATATAATTGGGAAAGAATAAGTTGCGTGCTCAATTCAATATATTTAGAACATAATGCTTACATACATAATGCACGACGACGTGAGAAACTAGGGCGCTTAACCGGTTAGGTCATATTGCGCCGTCTGTGATATTGAAAGCTAATAAAATGAGTTAATGGTGTGTTTGAGTATTGTAGTTTTCGCTAAATTTACAAAAGAAATAAAATTGGTGATGAAATTTTTTTTTTGGGGGGGGGGGGGATTAAGGACGCGTCAACCGTTAGGTCATAATGCACCACTCTAACCTGGGGGGGGGGGGAGGGGGCTTATGCTGGTCAGTAACCAGCCACGGGTAAGGGGAGGAAAGGAGGCACTCACGTCGCGGTCGTCATTGTCGAAATATCAAAAGAAAAAAGTTTTTTTTGTTTTATTTGTATTAAGGACGCGTCAACCGTAAGGTCATAATGCATTATTCTAGCCTAGGGAATATGGGGAGGAGGGGCCCATGCTGGTCAGAACCAGCCACGGGTAAGGAAAGGTAGGGAGGTTTCCCACGTCGCAGTTGTCATCGTCTTTGTCATCGTTCGTTTAATCATATTCGTGGTCGTCGGGGAGGTCGTCAAGGGAAGGGTGGGGTTTTTCCGACGACGACCACCCGAGCTCGCCTTTAGTTTCGGGGAGTTATATTCTCCCATGTTACTAGCTGATGTTTGTGAAGTGGACATTTTCTCATGATTCGCCTTGAACGAAAAGCAGAGCCATGCTCTGGACCAATTCTACAATACAATACAAATGTTCGCGACTACTCGCTATGGGTGACCTAATATATACGCTACTTCTATCCTGATCGACAATATCAGGACATTAAGGCGGGGAGACGTTTAAGTCGGTACTGAAGTCCGTTCCTCAAACAAAACACATGTCAATGTATTGATATTAACGATTAAAACATGCTAGCCCGTTAACATTTCATGAACCGCTCATTAACATGTGTTTAATGTGAAAGAGAAAAAGTGTTTATTTGGATTAAGAACGCGTCAACCGTTAGGTCATAATAATGCACCACTGTAGCCTAAGGGGGGTGGGGGGAGGAGGGGCCCATGCTGGTCAGAACCAGCCACGGGTAAGAGGAGGAAGGGGTTTTTCTCACGTCGCGGTCGTCATCGTCTTTGTCATTGTTCGTTGTGTCATTGTCATCGTCGCCGAGGGGTCGTCAAGGGAAGGGGGCAAGTTCCCCGACGATGATTGCCAGAGCTCGCCTCTAGTTTCGGGGAGTAAGATACTCCGCTCTCTTACTGGCTGATGTTTGCGAGTTGCACTTTTTCTCTTGAATCGCCTTTTACGATTAGCAGAGCCATGCTCTGCACTGCAATCATGTAACTTGTTAACGATTAAAATGGTCGTCCGCGTTCTCACTCGCCTCGGACCTAGGTGAGAACGCGAACGATGTGAAAAATAGCTGTAAAAAGCCCTCAGAGGAATCTTTTAGCACACGTTTCCATGCAAATATGCATACAATATTTATTTAATATGTTTTTATTAACGAATTCCGTTTTTAAATGATAATATGCTATTGACTCATATTTCGTTGAGGGGCTTAAATAGAAACTTGATGGAAAGATTAAAACATTAGAAGTGCATTTACATGGTTCAAATTGAATCATTTAATGTTTTCAAGGGAAGTCAGAGCTAGCAAATAGTGTTGTTTAGAATAAAATTAATGTATTTTGTGTAAAAAAAAACTCCATTTAAACTGGAACTCGCTCTGAATTATTTAAATTGAAGTAACATTCAAACTGCGAATCGCGTGCCTTTCAAAACGTATTATTAGCGTGAAACATAAACAAATTTCCAAGATAAAATAAAATCACCAAATTTTTATTTCCTATTTAACACCCCTCAAAAATAATATGTAGGTGTGAAAATATAAAAAAGTTCGAACAAACGGGGATCGAACCTCAACCCTCCGTGCAGAAGGCTAAATGCTTACCACTAGACCACGCCGGCCGGGTGGATGACGCCCCGCTAGCTGCCTACTTATACACAGTTAGCTGAAGTATTAAACACATTTTTAATATGTTTTAATCGTCAATATGAATGCGTGCTACAATTAAGTAATTATTAAAACAGTCTTGGACCCGGCTTTTGTGTAAGAATTGTTATTTCGTGGACATTTACTTCTTGTAACGGGGCTCGCCACGGCCGAGTGTGTGGTGCACTGCGTGAGTCTGACGATACTAGTGAACGATCGAGACCTCGAACGATCGTTAGTACATGATCGCCCGTAAAGCTTTCGATCGTTCGGGCTAACGATCGATATCTAGGCAAAGTTACATGATTGCAGTGCTGGGCCAATTCTACCCCGGGCCCAGACGGGGAAAAATATAATGTGTTTCAATGAGCTAGCAGGTATTCAAACTTATACGTATTGTAAACAAACAGTTGCCTTACAACTTTGTTTTATTATTTGATTTGACCTGGAAGTTGCTCCGTATAATACGCAATAACACATCGATCCATCAACGGTGAAGCTAATTATGTGTTTATATATTGCACAACAAACTGTTAAGAGGGCACTTCTTCGCACGCAGATCCTGGCTTTACAACACGCTTTGTACCTGGCCAATGAATACTATTAATATATTATTATGTAAGTGTATGAGCGAAGCGAAAACTTACATTTCACATACCACGAGAAAAATCTTTTTTTTGTCTGTTAGCTGTCTACCGGGCAAACGGCTGTGCGATCTTTATGAAAAGTAAAGATGACCTTCCTAATCTCGGAACTTAGATCTGCCGAGTTAATTTGTAACGACGACGACGTGAGAAACTAGGGCGCTTCAACCGGTTAAGTCATATTGCGCCGCCTGTGATAATAAAAGTTGATTAGATGAGTTCATGGTGTGTTTGATGATTAGATTGTTTTCTAAGTGTATAAATAAAAAAATAAAATGATAATCATGAGGAGAGTAATATCAAAACAAAAGTTTTGCATGTGAATGAAAATAAATATATAACAGTTTTTGGTTTATTTGGATTAAAGACACGTCAACCGTTAAGTCATAATGCACCACTCTAGCCTAAGGGGGATGGGGAGGTGGAGCCAATGCTGGTCAGAACCAGCCAAGGGTAAGGGGAGGAAAAAGGGTTTCTCACGTCGCGGTCGTCATCGTCTTTGTCATCGTTCGTTGAATCATTGTCATCATCGACGGGGGGTCGTCAAGGGAAGGGGGCAAGGTCCCCGACGACGATTGCCAGAGCTTGCCTCTAGTTTTGGGGAAAAATATACTCCACTCTTATACTAGCTGATGTTTGCAAGGTGGACTTTTCTCTTGAATCGCCTTTAACGATTAGCAGAGCCATGCTCTGGGCCAATTCTACCCCGGGCCCAGACGGGTAAATAAATAATAGAAATGTGTATGATGTGAATTAAATTTTGTTAGATAAATTACTGGGGATAAGAAATGTAGCAAGTTTGTCGCTGTTATCATATGATAGAATTTCTACATATTATTGGGAGAGGTCAAATTGCGTGCGCAAGGCATCATATTTGGTCGAATATGAAGAGATTATTCTCAGGAATATCGTACCTTACGAACTAACCTGCGACCTAACAAACGTCTACCCTGTTTTTTTTTAATTGTTTTTTTAGTTTATTGAAAGGAAAAATGTCCTCGACGACGATTGCCAGAGCTCGCCTCTACTTTCGGAGAATAATATACTCCGCTCGTAAAAGCTGATGTTTGCGAGGTGGACTTTTTCTCTTAAATCGCTTAAGACGATTAGCTGAGCCATGCTCTGAGCCAATTCTAACCCGAGTCCAGACGGGATAAGATGGAGAAAATGCAAAGACGTGACGTTAGAAATTGGGACATTTGAACCAGTTAGGTCATATTGCGCCGGATGTGATATTGTTAGCTTATGAAATGAGTTTATGGTGTGATTGATGATTATATTGTTTTCTTAGTATATAAACGAAAAGAAAATGAAAGTGATGATAGTTATAGAAAAATAAATATTTGTTTGTTTGTTTATTAGGTTTAAAGGGCACGTCAACCGTTAGGTCATATTGCGCAACCTGTGATAATGTAGTTTATTAGTTGTTTTATAACGATATATTTTCCAAAGGGGAGAAACGTAAGAGGAGACGTTGGGAGACTCGGGGTGGACAGGCTTGTGCTGGTCAGATCCAGCCACAAGCAAGGGGAGGGCATGGGAGTAGGTGGCCGGGGTCAAGGGGCCGGGGCGGGATCATGGCCGGGGTCGGTTCGGGGGGCCTGTGGTCTGTGGTGAAATCAGACCGGTCTCAGGCAAAGGACAGAGGGAAAGGGAGGGTACGGGGAGGGCAGGGATTGGTGGTTCCCCCACGTCGTGGTCGTCTTCGTCTGTGTCATCGTCCGTGTTTTCATTGTCGTCGTCGTCGGGGAGGTTGTCAAGGGGAAGGGAGTGTTCCCCGACGACGACCGCCAGAGCTCGCCTCTAGATTCGGGGAGTTATATACTCCCCTCTTGCTAGCTGATGTTTGCAAGATGGACTTTTCTCTTAAATCGCCTTGTACGATTAGCAGAGCCATGCTCTGGGTTATTCTACCCCGGACCGGAAAACAAAGATTCTCTCATCGCGGTCGTCATCGTCTATGTCATCGTCTATAACAAACAGAAAGTATGATTTAAATGATAAATTTAAAAAATCTTGTAGACTTTATCATTATATGATACAAGTTCTTCATGTGATTGGGAGAGATAATATTTTGGCGCTATATTCATCATAATTTGGTACATTCCACTAATAAATATAAACAAACAATATTAGTATAGGCAAATTAAGGTTGGAGACGGAAATAATTATTAGAAAGCTGATTTCTTTTGTAATACGTTTATTGGGGCCCCCTGTATATCTCCAGAAAAATCCCAAAAAATCCTACGTGGGCAACACCCTTAAATTTTGAAAACATCGCCGCCATCTTGCAGTTTTCAAAAAAATGCCAAAATGTGATTAGAAAGCTGATTTCTTTTGTAATACGTTCATTGGGGCCCCCTGTATATCTCCAGAAAAATCACCAAAAATCCTTCTTGGGGAACACCCTTCAATTTTGAAAAAATCGCCGCCATCTTGCAGTTTTCAAAAAAATGCCATAACTTAGGAGTAGATATTCCTTTAGAGGCTGCATGGAGGTGACATAACATGCGTTGAACGGAGTAAAGATGAAGCTTCCAGTCGCCTGTCCTTTCTGCTCTCACGAAGTATTGCATTACCCACACTTGATCGAAGTACTGCAACCACAATTAGGCAGTTCGGCTACTTTCTTCAAGTGCTTTCATCGCGCTGCATATGATGATCATATGATGATCTGGCGACTAGCCACCCCCAGACCAGAGGACCGTGAGGCTAGGAAACGGGACGGCTCGAGGTACCACTGGAGTGACTACCTTGATAAGATATGCTCGATAATTCTCTCACGCCACGCTGATGCACGTCTCATCATACTCTTAGACGACAAGTCAGACCTTCCCTTTAGCATCAAGGATGATGAGCACGATCGACGGGCAGCAAAACATCTACAAATCCCAAATGTTTTCCCTAAGCCTGAAGACCCGTTTCCAGAAGCTGCTGAATTCAAAAAGCTGATTGTCAATTCAGAAAATAAGGTCAGACTGCAGAGACTTGTGAAGGAACAGATGAAAGCAAAAATTGGTCAGCTGCGTAGTGGTGTCATATATTGTGAGGACAATACGTCAACTAACCTGAGCACTGGCGTGACGAGCGATGAGTACGTCTTCAAGCATCCAGAAGCAGACACAATGCTGCTTTCAACGTATGCCAAGCTGAGAGCTGGGAATTATACTGGAGCAGTTGTTCTAGACAGCAAGGACACAGATGTATATGTACAAGCAGCTTATGTCTCACAACAATTCAGAGGAGACCTGCTGATAAAACGCAAGCATTCAATAATCAACTGCAATGCCCTACTGTCAGCAGAGGTCGCCGATGTCATCATACCTCTACATGTCATCACAGGCAGTGACCACACGTCAGGTTTCTATGGGCATGGCAAAAAAACAAGTATTGCATAAATTAATTAATGACTCAGAGGCCAGAGAGCTTCTTGTAAGAGTAGGTGAAAGTGTGGAGCTAGAGGACAAGTCAGAGCAAATATGAAGGCATTTGTCCTCTCAAAGGTATATGCTGAAAGTGCAGATGCTACCTCCGTCTGGGCCCGGGGTAGAATAGGCCCAGAGCATGGCTCTGCTAATCGTAAAAGGCGATTCAAGAGAAAAAGTCCACCTCGCAAACATCAGCTAGTATAAAGCGGAGTATCTACTCCCCGAAACTAGAGGCGAGCTCTGGCAATCGTCGTCGGGGACCTTGTCCCCTTCCCTTGACGACCCCCCGGCGACGATGACAATGACACAACGAACGATGACAAAGACGATGACGACCGGACGTGAGAAAACCCCCTTCCTCCCCTTACCCGTGGCTGGTTCTGACCAGCATGGGCCCCTCCTCCCCCCCCCCTTAGGCTAGAGCGGTGCATTATGACCTAACGGTTGACGCGTCCTTAATCCAAATAAACCAAAAAAAACCTGCGCGCAAGCCAGAGCTTCCAAGTGGCAGCACAAAATGAAGAACAAGAGTACGATTCGACTCCCACCTGACGACGACTCGTTGGATCTCCATGTGCAACATTGCGTATTGCCAGCTCCATTACGAGCTGCTAGAGCATCCGTCCCCCATTGGTCACGACTGGGAAATTCTAAATGGGAAGTGCCGACCAGTGTGCCACACCCTACTCCCCTTGCCCCAGCAGCTCAAAACTCGTGGTTGTCCAGATGATAGTGGTGAAGATAGTGGCAGCAATGATGACCTTCACGATAAAACCTTCTTAGAGAACAAATCCGAAGAGAAATTGTCATTGTCTCTCAATTCATGTACCATTACCACTCTTATCATAGCTCCTTAGCAAATCGCTAAATTATTGTCTATAAAATGAACACATATTTTCGTACTATTGTTGAAGTTTTGACCAATTATTAGATTTATGAGCACTATCTGGTAACTCTTCAGTCAGTTATTCCAAATTTTATAAACAGGGCTTTCATTTGAGTCTTATATGAAAGTTCTACTATGATTTCGAGAAACTGGGTATTCCAAGCTGCAAATCGACGGCCATCTTGGATTCGAATTTTAAAATAAAACTGTTCTTATCGCCAAATCGACTTCAGAAACGAATTCCTCGTCCTTCAAAACCATAAAATCCACATTCTAGGCCTACGCGATACTTAAGGCTAAACTCTTGCAAATATAGTGTCAGACGTGGTAAATGGCAGTCATATTGGATTTTGGGCTCTGGCGGAGTATGCCCACACTTTCGCGAGAGGCATGGGGGCTAAATGTTTTATAAAACCTTCTTGAGGACAAATCCGTTGAGAAATTGTCATTGACTCTCAACGGTCACAAAAGTGTCGGAAATGACCCTACTTTTTTTGAAAACTGCAAGATGGCGGCGATTTTTTCAAAATTTTAGGGTGTTGCCCACGAAGGATTTTTGGGGATTTTTCTGGAGATATACAGGGGGCCCCAATGAACGTATTACAAAAAGAATCTGCTTTCTACTAATTATTTCCGTCTCGAACCGAATATTAGTCGAATTTGCCTATACTATATACACACGATGTATGGTCAGAACTAGCCAGTGGTGGATAGAAATATTTACGAAATTCAAACAATATACCCTTATTTCAAACAAGCAGAATCGCAGAGATTTTAAATTTGGTTTAGTTTGGTTTCATTATTTAAAATAAAGGGCGCTTCAACTGTTAGGTCACAATTCACCGCTCTAGCCTAGGGGGTACGGGGAGGACTGGCCCATGCTGGTGAGAACCAGCCACGGGTAGGGTGAGTAAAGGGGGGTTCTCACGTCGCGGTCGTCATCGTCTTTGTCATCGTTCGTTGTGTCATTGTCATCGTCTTCGGGGAGGTCGTCAAGGGAAGGGGGAGGTGTCCCCGACGACGATTGCCAGAGCTCGCCTCTAGTTACGGGGAGTAATATTGGTGGTAAAAACCAGACACGGGTAGCGTGATGAAGGGAGGGGCGGTCACACGTCGCGGTCGTCATCGTAACTTTGTTTACACTTCACGTGATATGAAAATGGTTTTACCCCCTTGTCAGATTCCGTGTGGTGGAAGCGGACGGATTCCTTGGGTACGTTGAGTCGGTTTGTTTATTTACCTTTTTACTAAATAAAAGTTATGATTAATTAACTCCTGTTTTTATATTTGTAATGTACTACCTCTTTAGCTCAGTAAATTTGATGATAGATGACTTTGTGTACTAAGTATCCAGAAGGCACTTTATTTAATGTTAAACTTATATTATTAAATAATGATCCGGTGTGCGGTGATAGTCTTTTTTTCTTTGTTGTATTCACTGGAGTTTGAGTGCTTTGGTTGTCATTATGATCTAGTGTACTGTGTAATGTATTATTGGGAAATATAATTTATTTTAAATATTAGTTTGAGAATCAGGTTTTTGGGAATGTAGCGAGCCACCATGTTGTTTTGAATAAGAACTTCTGAAGCTAATTTATCATTGAAGGTTTTTGAGTTACTAAAGTGAAACAAAGCTTTTTAAACCAGCATAAGTGTTTTAAGTAAACAAAGACAAATCTGTGACACCTTTAAAGTCATTCTTTGAATAAAATTAACCATGACTGCAGAAGACTGTTCACCACAAGTTATACTAGGCAAGCTTGGAACTCTATGGAAGCTATAAAGTGGGACTGGATGAAGAATTTACCTCATCAGCTACACATCATCGACTGCTAGAGATTTGTATACAAGGTTAGCATTTAAATTCATAATCCCATAAATAAAACCAGAGCCTATTATTTTCTATGTAAGATAATGTGTATTCATAGATAATAAATGGCATTGTGTGAAAACCTGATGTTGACTCAAGTGTGGACTCTCTGTAGCTAGCTGTGTGTGTATGTTAGGCTTTGCCTGCTCATGTCTCTCTCGAAGAGCTGTTTTGTTACATATTATGATGTTAATTAGTGATTTTTAAAAGTAAGTGAAAGTAAACGTCACCGTTCCATTTTTTTAAAAATAAACGGGAACTAGGATCATTTTCCAAATGGCTTATGGCTTTGACAGTTGCATTTAAACAAATTTTTTGTTTATGCTTGTTTGTCCAATACCGAGTTTTGCTCTAACCCTTATAAGAGGAGAATTTAAGTATTTCAGTGTGAAAACTCTAGTATCCAGCCAGGTGGACTGGTGAGTGGGAGGTACAATTGTTTTGGATTTAGGGGGAACTTCCCCATGGTTTTTGGAGACGAAAGAGTAGAAATTTTACACGCAAGAACTATGAGGAGGTTTGCAAGGATGGCAATGAACGGGATCTGAAGATAGAGAAGTCAGGGCTTCAGCTAGGGTGCAATGATGTCCCGGCCAGGGGACTGGGGGGGATCAGGGATTCAGGACGGGGTTGTTTGGTTTGGGCGGAGATCGAACACGGTGTTTGGTTGGGGTTAGTTAATACATCAGCATAAGAACGGGTTTCCCTGTCATAAGAAGTTACAGGGGCTTGTACGAGTCGGAGTGGTTTTTCCTTGTGAAGTCGACGGTTGCTGGTGATGCCGGTGAGGGCCCTGGACCTGGATTCGGCTCCTTCAGGAACTAGGACACTTCCTGTACGACGCAGGGTGGGGTTCTCCACAGTTGATGCATGTTGCTGGTGTGGGCCCCGGACCTGATTCGGCTTCTTCAGGAACTCAGGACACTTCCCGTACGACGCAGGGTGGATTCTCCACATTGATGCTGTTGCTGGTTCTTTTTTCAGGCACAGTTCCTTTCTGAGAGAACGTGCACAAGACTGCAACTCTAGATGACGACGACAACAGGAACTAGGGCACTTCCTGTACGACGCAGGGTGGGATTCTCCACAGTTGATGCATGTTGCTGGTGATGCCGGTGAGGGCCCTGGACCTGGATTCGGCTCCTTCAGGAACTCAGGGCACTTCCTGTACGACGCAGGGTGGGATTCCTCCACAGTTGATGCATGTTGCTGGTTCTTTACAGGCACAGTTCCTTTCTGAGGAGAACGTGCACAAGACTGCAACTCTAGATGACGACGACAACAGGAACTAGGACACTTCCTGTACGACGCAGGGTGGGATTCTCCACAGTTGAAGCATGTAGCTGGTTCCTAATCAGGCAAAATTAACTTAGCTTTTCAAAGTTCCTTTCTGAGGAGAACGAGCACAAGAATGCAAATCTGCATGACGACAACAGGGACTAGGCCATATTGCGCGGCGAGTGATATTTTATGTTTAAAACGTTGAAGTGGTTGTCTGTTTGTTACTTTATTGTTTTCTAAGTTTAAGATAATGGAAAAAAAATAAAACTTATAAGATTTTTTTTTTTTGGAAAGGACGCGTCAACCGTTAGGTCATAATGCACCACTCTAACCTAGGGGGGGGGGGAGGAGGGGCCCATGCTGGTCAGAACCAGCCACGGGTAAGGAGAGAAAACGGGGTTTCTCACGCCGCGGTCGTCATCATCTTTGTCATCGTCGACGGGGAGGTCGTCAGGGGAAAGAGGAGTTGTCCCCGACGACGATTTCATGAGCTCACCTCTAATTTCGGGGAGTAATAAACTCCCATGTTACTAGCTGATGTTTGCAAGGTGGACTTTTTCTCTTGAATCGCCTTGTACGGTCAGCAGAGCCATGCTCTCGGCCAATTCTACCCCGGGCTCAGACTGGGTACTATTAATAAGAAATTTAGACAATGTGTCGCCGTTATCATAATATGAAACGAGTTTTGTATTAAGAGTGGGAAATATAAAGTTGCGTGCGTTAGAAGATATTCTGCTTACATCACCGACAGTATTGGTTCTAATGTACACGCGCGACTCTGTTTCTTTAGGTTCCCTGTTCATATCCCGTCGATTTGTTAGTTTATTTGGTTAGCGACGCGTCAACCGTAAGGTCATAATGCACCACTCTAGCCTAGGGGATATGGGGAGGACGGGCCCATGCTGGTCAGAACCAGCCACGGGTAAGGGAAGGAAAGGGGGTTCTCACGTCGCGGTCGTCATTGTCTTTGTCATCGTTCGTGGTGTAATTGTCGTCATCGTCGTCGAGGGGTCGTCGAGGGAATGGGCAAGGTCCCCGACGACGACGGTTGCCAGAGCTCGCCTCTAGATTCGGGGAGTAATATACTACCCTTCATACTAGCGGATGTTTGCGAGGTGGACTTTTTCTCTTGAATTGCTTTTACGATTAGCAGAGCCATGCTCTGGGCCAATTCTACCCCGGGCCCAGACGGGGAACGTTCATTGTCTTTGTTATCGGTCGTTGAGACCGGGAATCGTGACAATAATTTGTTTGGCAATATTTTTCTCAGTCGTTAATGCGAATGCAGTTTTTTTGGATTAAGGACGCGTCAACCGTTAGGTCATAATGCTCCACTCTAACCTAGGGGATATGGGGAAGAGGGGCCCATGCTGGTTAGCACCAGCCTCGGGTAAGGGGAGGAAAGGGGGGGTGGGGTTCTCACGTCGCGGTCGTCATTGTCTTATTAAATCTTTTGAAACAACCCTGGGAAATCCCTTAACAAATTTTCCGCACTCAATATACCTAGTAAGACACCTGCAGGTTCTTGCATTGCACCCATCCAGGTTAACTAGGACAATTTATATAAAAATAATATATTTTATTATTTCTGTACCATCAGGGAACAAGCTTTTTTCATTTTTTAACCCTTAAGTCATGGTAATAGGCTAAAATATAAGCCAAGTCCTTAACCTTAAGTAAATTAGACGAAATAGGCTTACCTATGCTACCCTTAAGTTAACACAATCTTAAGGCAACCTGTACACGAAGGTTTTCATTTTTGTCTGACATTTTTTTATTAAATTTTTCTTTTTCTTTATTGCTTTGTAATTGTTTTCATGTAACCATGTTGTAAGTTGAGGCTCTTATAAGTATTTAAAATAAATAATACTCTTCTGAGCAACAGTCTACCGTCTTTAGTAGACACACACAGTTAGACAACATTCCGCATGGTTGTAATCCCTTTAATTTTAAAATATTCATCTTAAAAAAAAAGTAAAATAAATTACCTATTTTTTAAAAAAAATAATAGATTATTACAGTTATGGAGTAGGAATGCATTAAAAATAGAAGAAGTAAGTCAATATATTCCTATGTATGATACTTCAACTTGAAAGTTGATTTCCCGGGAATGGTTATTTTATGTGACTAGGAACACACAACTTTTAAACTATGAGAGCTATCACCTGGATATTTTCTGACCACTGTGATGGTAGTATAATCTACATTACATGCCTCAGGGAACATTGTACAATGAAAAACTTGTCTGTTTGGATTTTTTTCTTCGGTAATAACGTAGCAAACAAAACATTCCCCGAAAAACTTAATAAAAAAAAATTTATACTTCAAGTTGCGTTGAGGCATACGTTATCAATTAGACCACAGACTATAACATGTGAACAAGTCGCGCTCACGCGCGGCTTGAAAGCCGCTGCGCGAACTATTTAACTTAATATTTCGCGGTAACTTGGGAGGGGGGAACTTTTCTTTATAAGTTCCTTTCGCCGTCGTAACCCCACCAAAATCAAGTATCCGATATAGTTATCTAGTATCAAAAATATTTTTAGACTTGACCTGTTTTTTTTTAATAGTTTATACCTCTTTGCCAGTTTACGAGCGGTGGAAGCAGAAGTATTCTTGGGAACACCTTCTTTTTTTTAAATTTATCACTTGACTTCATAAAAATAATAATTAATTAACTTCTTTCAAATTAACGAATAATAATGTCGATTAGTGATTTCAAAAGGAACGTGAAAGAAACATCTCAGTTCCCCCCCTTTTTTTTAATGAACGGGAACTTGTATCACTTCCTATTAAGGCAAATATTACTAATCTTACGAAAGTGTTCCTTTTAGGGGAGAACGTGCTAAGACTGCGTTTCAAGATGACGAATTTTTGGTTTATTTGGATTAAGGACTCGTCAACCGTTAGGACATCATGCGCCACTCTAGCCTAGGAAGTATGGGAAGGAGGAGCCCATGCTGGTCTGAACCAGCCATGGGTAATGAAAGAAAGAAGGGTCTCACACTTCGCGGTCGTCATCGTCTTTGTCATCGTTCGTTTTGTCATTGCCATCGTCGTCGGGGAGGTCGCCTAGGGAAGGTGTCCCCGACGACGATTGCCAGAGCTCGCCTCTAGTTTCGGGAAGTAATATACTCCCCTCTTACTAGCTGATGTTTACGAGGTGGACTTTTTCTCTTGAATCGCCTTTTACGACTAGGAAGCTTAGCAAACGCTTTTTTCAGGCGCGTTGCTGGATGAGCGTAATTTTTTTAACGAAAAATGCGTAAAATTGCTATTTTCACGAGAAATTATTTTTCGATTGCGCTCAAATTTCACACCAATATATTAATTCATACAATTAAGGTTTTGTACAAAATCATTAAATTTTGATAAAGCATGTAGGTGTTATAATTCGAAGAAATATTTAAAAAAGCGTAAAATTGCTATTTTCATGAGAAAATATTTTTCGATTGCGCTCAAATTTCACACTTATGTATAATTTCATGACATTAAGGTTCCGTGAAAAAATCTTTACAATCGTAAACAGCATCGAAGAATAGTTGAATAGAATATGATACTTCTTTATGTGAATTGGATGACATCAGATTACTGGCACTTGACAGTATTGTAATGACATTCTCCTAATAAAAAATTAATCAATCTTTAAACAAATGTATACGTGCTATTAAGAACTAGCCCAGAGATAGAAAAGTTCGATTTCTTTAATTCAAACAACATAAGCTTCAGAATATGTCAACGACGACGACGTGAGAAAACTAGGGCGCTTCAACCAGTTAGGTCATTTTTGCGCCGCCTGTGATAATGAAAGTTGATGAGATTGAGATAATGGTGTGTTTGATGATTATTTTGTTCTCTATGTGTATAATATATAAACAAAATAAAAAGCCTTGGGTATGGATAGAATAAGGGGGAGGGCCCCGATGTCGAGTTGCCAGAGGCCAGAGCTTGCCTCTCGTTTTAGGTAGTAATAGCCTTATTGCTTGCTGATGTTTACGAGGTGGACTTAATTTCTTTACTCGCCTAATACGGTTACAGAGCCATTCTGTTGGAGCGGATTTCACCCCCGTACCAAGACGGAGACTAAACATCGTTTGATATTTTTTCTCTTATTATTTTAATTGTTTTTTGATTGTGTGTAGAGATATATATATATATAATATATTATTTTACAACGTTATCAGCCGTATTAGTCTTTACGTTTTTCCGGAAATTCTATAAGTTTTGTTGTGTTTGTTTTTGTTGTTAATTCGGAACGCACATTTTTGTGTGTTCCGAGTGTAATTTGTGCACAATTGCAACATTTATGTTTCTAAGTGCCCATGTTAAATTGGTTAGTTTATAAGTGAACCAAAAGATGAGTAAGCCTTGGATAAAGAACGAATAAACCAAAACTTCAACGTTTTGTTTCGTTTGATTAAAGTCCGCGTCAACTGCTTTTTTCATATGCACCACTCTAGTCTTTTTTTGGTTCATTTCAATTAGGGACGCGTCAACCGTTGGGTCATAATGCACCACACTAGTCTAGGGGATGTGGTGAAGAAGGTGCTTTGCTGTTTCAAAACAAGCCATGAGTAGGGCGAGGAAAGAGGGGCTTTCTCACGTCGCAGCCTGCGTCTTTGTCGTCGTTCGTGTTGTCATGTTGCCATCGTCGTCGTCGGGGTGGTCGTCAAGGATGTAGGAAAGTCCCCGATGATGACGTCCAGAGCTCGCCTCTTGTATCGGGGAGTATACTGCCTTACACTACCTTATATTTGCTAGGTGAACTTTTTCCTTGAATCGCCTTTTATGAATAGCAGAGCCATACCAAACGAGTGAGGGAGAGGAATGGAGGTGTCATCAAGTCGTGGTCGACCTTGTCTTAGATCTGACGTCGGGAAGCTCGACAAAGAAATTGGATAAGGTAAAACGACGACGTATAAATAAATAAATAAATAATCGTATTAAGAGTCTACCCACTCATTTAGCACATGGTTCAGTTGACTAAGACTACGTGAGAAACAAAGGCGATCGACCGGTTAGATCATATTGCGCCGCCTGTGATATTGAAAGTGAATCAAATGAGCTAACAACAAGATTGTTGATTATATTGTTTGGATAGAAAGAATGAAAATGATGGTGATGAAAGAAAACAAAACAAAAGTTACTTTTGTTTGAATGGAAATAAATGTACAAACGCAATGTGTAAGGTGTATATTAAATATTGTTTACTAAAAAACTTCGAGTGATAATATTTTTTATTAGGGCGCGTCAACCATTAGGTCATAAAACACCACTTTAGCCTAGAGGATATGGGGAGTAGGAGCCCATTCTGGTCAGAACCAGCCACGGCACCGGTAAGGGGAAGAAGGGGGATGCCCGAGGGCTGTGAAGGTTACTCAATCCCTTGCCTTCGCATTCACGACTGAGGAAAACCTTGTAAAAACCTTAAGTAACGACGGGTTTCAAACCGGAACCTCCCGAATCAGAGTCGCGCGCCTAACACTCAACCAACACTGTCGGTGAGTGTTAGTTATTGTTGTCTTAGTTTATAAGGTAGAGAAAATGTTATGAAAATATGAAGATTCTCTCCGACGCGAAGTGATTTAAAACGATTAAACATGTTCAATGTGACTACATTAAATACTTACTAAATGGTTATTGTGCGCCACTCTCGAATTGGGAAAGGGAGATGAACTGACCATCGCTGGACAGATCTACAGCCACAAGCAAGGGCAGGGAGAGGTTTTTAGTTTTATTATATTAGGTTTAGTTTATTTGGATATATATGTGCTACACAGAAGCAGAGAGTAAGGGCCAGGGAGTGTTTGATTCAGTTGAAATCTTGGGGATTTGTTGAAGGTCAGGCCGTGCTGGACAGAACCAGCCACAGGCGGGTAGGATTGTGGGGAGTAAACCTATCTTTACAAGGGATCAAATAATAAACGTAAACTGAATGGCGACAAGTGAAAATGCCAATATTACAAAAACAATAGTTTCGACGAGTTAAAATGTGAACCAAGTGAAGAATCCAACCTCCATTTGCTCCATCCTTGCTGTATGATATCTCAATGTACACTGTTCTTGTAATAATAGCAATAAACAGTCAGTATTCAATACAATATCTGGCTAAATCTACGTTTACAGAACCAAACGCGTCTATCTTGTCCGAGAAACATTGAAAACAAATGAAAGTGCGACAATGTTTCGTCCACCGCCTTGTTGACGGAGAGTTTCAAGATTCCTACGCCTGTTGACCTGGGCAAGGTCTCTAGATCTCCGCCTCTCTCCGCCGATCTAGTAGACCTTGGACCTGGTTGACCTAATCACGCAGTTCGATTGCGACGTGAGTTGTAGGTCGTGGTTATTTTATGTTTTCGCGAAATTTCATTATTTATTTTCAATAAATATTAATTGGGATCAACTATATTTTGGATTAAATATTGAACCTTATTCATAGGAAAACGCCCAAGTCGTTGTTAGACGAGTGAGAAAGTCATGTGTTGAGTGTCCTGTAACATTTGCATTTAAGTTCATTGATTATTAAAAGTATAATTGTAGTTTTGAATTTAGTGAGTATAAGGGCGCGTCAACTGTAAGTCCATAACGCGCCACTCTAGCCTATGATGGGCTAGGGAGGAAAGACCCATAATGGATCCAGCCTTTCGTAGAAGGAAGAATAGGAATGTTCCTAGTTACTCGACACATGGCTCGCTCACTTGTCTAACATCAACTTTAGCGTTTTCCTAGTACTACGCTGCAAATGTAGTTTTTAATAGTTGTATATAGGTACCTAAAATCGTAATGATGTACGCGTTTATGTAAGCAAATACAAGTACGGAGATGCGATCTGTTGCTCATGTACGTTGACCTTCATATCTGAAACACAATTAATTCACCGACACGTGCGCTAAACTTAACAAAATACCCCAGCAATAATACCTCCCTCCAAAATTTAAGTAAATAAATTAATTTTTGAGGACCCGGCGCCTCCACCAACAATGCTATTCTTATGGAGTTTCAACTTTTCTCGCTCTACCCGGCACCTCCACCAAATGCCTATCACAATCTGCTATTTTAATCATTTGTTTATGACGGAATACGGTAAATTTGACTTCATTATGATAGAATTACGACTGTCATGTGCATTTAATTCCAAATATCAACACCCACTCAGTCACAGAACTGATTAAAACCGACTAAGCCAACGCTGCAGGCGCCGACACCATCGACGAGCAATATTGACCAACTGTATAGACCGGCGTATTTAAGTAGGACACACCGATCAATCAAGCTGGACACGATTCCAGCCCGCGGACAGACCCAGAATCAACAAGGCTAATTCAGAACAACCTTAGAATTTATTATGTGCCTCGTTGCTAGGAAGGCTCTAAAGTCACTGTTTACAAATTTCTAAGCCAAGAACTGATTGCAGTCCAAATCAGAAGTTAAAAAACTCTTGCCTAGAGAGGGAATCGAACCCTGGACCTACTGCACTAGAAGCACGTTAACCACAAGACCAACGAGCAACACAATAATGCACACCCTCTATGAAAACGACAAAATCGATGTCATGGATTGACAAATCTGAGTGGTGGAAGTTGAATTTTGAAGTTTATTAGGTCAACCGGTGGGTCATATTGCACTTCCTGCGATAATGTAGTTTATTAGTTAAGCAAACGGTTTCCTTGGGTATATTTTCGTTTGATTGTTTATTTATCTTTTTACAAAATAAAAGTAATTACAAATTAACTCCTTTAACATTTATCATTAGCCTATGTTAACAATTGATTTAAAAAGGAACGTTAAAGGAACGTCTCGGTTCCTTTTTTAAAATATAAACAGCGACGACGACGTGAGAAACTAGGGCGCTTCAACCGGTTAGATCATATGGGTAAGAGCTCATGCTGGACAGAACCAGCCATGGGTGAGGGGAGTAATGGGTTGTTTCTTACGTCGTGGTCGTAATCATCTTTGTCATCGTTCGTGGTGTCATTCTCATCATCGTCGTCGAGGGGTCGTCAAGGGAAGGGGGCAAGGCCCCCGACGACGATTGCTAGAGCTCGCCTCTAGTTTCGGGGAGAAATATACTACCCTTCTTTCTATCTGATGTTTGCGAGGTGGGATTTTTGTCTTTAATCGCCTTTTACGATTAGCAGAGTTATGCTCTGGGCCTATTCTGGACCCAGACGGGGGAAGCAACACTGGTATTGGTTTGTTGGACTCGACGCTTTCGTTCACAACGTAAACAACACGATTCTCGAATGTCACGGTCATGATGATCATTTCCTTCTTTTAAAGTTTGGTCCTATCATCAATTAGATTATTTGGATTATGGGCGTATCATCCGTTAGGTAATATGCGCCATTCAGCATAGAGAATATGGGGGTGAAAACCAATAGCTGGTTAGAACCAGCTAAGGTTAGGGCGAGGAAAAGTGGGTTATCACGTTGAAGACGGTATCGTCTTTGTCATCGTTCGTGTCCAATTGGTTGTCCTCATCGTCGGGTGGGTCGACAAGAGAAAGTAAAGAGGTCCTTGACGACGACCACCTCTACATATTAGCTGATGTTTGCGTGATGTGCTTGTCTCTTTCCTCCACGTTACGATTAGCAGAGCTATGCTGGTTGGGGGAAAATTATACCCCGGGCTTTTGACGGGGGCAGGGATGGGTGGGGGAACATATATCATAGTGGAGTGTGTAAGTGGAATTTCCTTCCTTCGAGTTAAAAGGATATTCACCCACTTAACTCAAAACATATATTTCACTCAGGCAGTCACGTTATCAACTTACATAAGCACAGAATAATTAGTTGGGTCCACCATGAACCGAAAACATAAGTATGATAAAAAAATTAGCTAGGTCCAACTGCAAAAATCTCCTATCAGAAATAAAATTTGACTACCTTTATCCCCCGTGGATTAGGATATTTTGTTCCCAAAACATATTGGACATTATATTGACGCATACTTGTCAACCTTTTCTATAAACCGCTATATTTCTTGTCTTTAATCTGGGGAATTGGTTCCGTAAAAATATGTTTGTTACCTAGAATGGGAGTGATTTTGGTTTGCATATTTTTAGTGTTTGAGTGTATTGTGTACAGTTGCAATACACAGTGTAATAAAGAGCCATTTAAGAATAGGAATTATCTGACACATTGGATTGAATATTTGGTTGTAATCTGATTGATATTTAAGTGACTTCAAAATGCGTAGAAAGAATTTATCCTCCAATGTAATTGAGTGCTTGAAATATTGCATTTTTGAGGAAATGCGAACAATGAAAAAAACAAAATTCCGGGTAAAATATAAAAACTGATTTCGCACACCTGATTTTATTAAATACCAGTGAAAGCTTTCATAAATACGGTACAAAAGTTATTTGCGTTTGAATCGATTTTTTACGTATTTACCTGGCTTGTTAAATGCTGGGCGTGAAAGTTAAGCAATAAGCTGGTACACCACAAGCAACATATTATAAACCTTGATTTTGTGACGTAACCGTTGCCTCTAACGAAAATTTAGTAAGACACCATTGTTGTAGGTAAATTCAAAAATAATTTTGCCATTGCAACGTTTTGTCTATCTCCAGCCATGGCTGACGCCACATAAAAACAAAGTACATGTGCTTGTGGTACTTTTCTAGGAACCAGTCGCGCCACTAAAGTAAACGATGTGAGAAACTAGGGCGCTTTAACCAGTTAGGTCATATTGCGCCGCCTGTGATAATGAAAGTTGATGAGATGAGTTGATGGTTTGCTTGATGATTTTATTGTTTTCTAAGTGTATATATCTAAGAAAAGGAAATGATGATGATGATGATAGTAAAGTAAAAAAAGTTATTCATTTTTATGGAAATAAATTAATATAAGAAATGTGTATGATGTGTAATACATTCTTTAAAATTGATTACTGTGCTTGTTGTACTTGTAATTGAACCACTTATGCAATGCATACGATGTGAGAAACTAGGGCGCTTCAACCACGTAGGTCATATTTCACCGGGTGTCATGTAACAATTCTGTTCATAATTAAATTATTGTTTTTATGATTGTTAGTTAAAGGTGCTTTTAACTCAATAAATTATTTTTTACCACATGATCTATAGCACAATACTACACTTAAATGACAATTTAAAAATTATATTTATTTTGTAACTGTGATTTAACACGAATTTTTCAATTTGTTTGATCCAAAAAATTGGAAAAATTGGTTTTTTGGGAAACTTCTTAAATCAGCTTTAACCTGCTTCTTTTTGGTCCAGATAGATACTAGAGCAAATAGAACCAATCTAAAATGCCCCTTTATAATGTTGTGTCTTGAAACTGTGTCCAAATATAACCTCAAACTCGCAAAATTATGCATTCCAAAATCACACCCTGTCTAGGTAAACATTTTTTGACCGAACTACTATCCCAAATTACAAAACAAAAAAAAAGAATTTACAGAAAAGGCTGTAGAATAGGTCAATAATGGCCAATATTTTTTTGGATCAAAATCCTCCAAGGTCACGGGGCCTAAAGATCGTCCCCATGTTATTTCTTATGGGAGATTTTTGCCGATGGGACCTAGCTCGAAAAATGCCATGTTTGACAATTTTTTGGGAGGTCATGGTGGCCCCAATGATTTTACTGTAATTTGCTAAATTCATTTCTAGCTAGCCCGAATGAAATATATTTTTTGAGTTTAGCGGCTAAATACCCCTTTAAAAACTAATTTTCAATTACTATTTCGTGCATTGCACCAATGTCTGCCACCACCAGTGTCACCTAGGTTAATTAGATTGAGGACAAATGTAAAGGGATGTCCGACGGTTGTTTTAGGGGACTACATCCTTTCCCTTTGCATTAAAGACTGAGAAAAACCTCGGAACAATTTCAGTAAGGATTGCCGGACACGGCAGGTTTAGAAACCGGGACCTCCCGCATCACGTTCGCGCGCTTAACGCCTAAGCCAACAACGTCAGTATCACAAAAGAATCCATTCAGATGTATAATGCAACTACAATTCAGAGATTTAAATGTACCCGTCCTGATGGTCTAGTGGTTAAGACGTCCACCTGGAATTTGGGAGATCCGTGGTTCGATTCCCGGTTGGGGCGGACTTTTTTTAATTTCTGAATTGTAGTAAATAAAAACAATTACACCCACGGGAGTGTTTCCCGATCAACCAAATCGAGAAATTGGTTAGAGTTAATAATGCGCCATTCCAGCCTAGGGGATGTGGGGAGGAAATTCCCATGCTGGTCAGAACCAGCCACGAGTAGGGGGAGGAACTGGAGTAAACTCACTTCGTGGTCGTCATCGTCTTTGTCATCGTTCGTGTTGTCATGTTTGTCATGTACAACGATTGCCAGAGCTCGCCTCTAGTTTCTAGCTTATGTTTGCGAAATAGTATTTTTTTCGTAAATCGCCTTTTTTGATTAGCAGAGCAACTCACTGGGCCAATTCTACCCCGGGCCCATACGAGGATGCCATCAACTTTGTCATCGTTCTTGAGGTCATGATCGTTGTCGTCGTCGTCGGGGCTGTCGTCAAAGGGAGAATCACCTGACGATGATTGCCAGAGCTCGCCTCTAGTTTCAAGGAGTAACATTCTCTCTTCATTCTAGCGAATGTTTGCGTGATGGACTTTTTCTCTTTCTTCGCCTTTTACGATAAGCAAAGTTATGATCTGTGGTAAATTCTAGCCTGGGCCTAGTCGGAGTCTAGGGAGTGTTTCGGAGGATAATCCCCAGCTGGTCAGAAACAGCCACGGGTAAAGGGATGACAGGCGAAGTTCATCACGTCAACGGCCAGAGCTCTTCTCGAGAATTAAAATACTCTCCTTAAAAATAGCTGATAATTGCTAGATGAAATTTCATCTTTCTTGTCTTTAACGATCAACAGAGCCATGCTATGGGCTAAATAAAGTTATGCCCAGGCGTATATAACAGAATGGTGACAGACAAAAATGTCAATGTAATCAAGCCAACACTTTGGACCGAGTTAATCTTCGAACCAAGTGAATAATAAATCCTCAGTTTTTTTCATTCATGCTGTAAGATCACAATAATATTACATGAAAAAATTAATTTTTTTAAAACAACGCTTAAGATTAAATGGACTAAAAAGTAAAAAATAAATTTTCGACCAACAAATTTCTGCCTTACTCGGAAATTAAAAGCGTTGGGCGCTTTGCTTCCATGAACAACAAAATTCTGTAATCTATGTCAATACCGTAAGCGCCCAACGCTTTTAATTTCCGAGTAAGGCAGAAATTTGTTGGGCGAAAATTTTTTTTTTACCTTTTTGGTAGATTTAACCCTAAGCGTTGTTTAAAAAAATTATTTTTTTCACGTAATATTATTTTATACTTTTAAGTCTTAACAAATGTTGAAATCGAATATGTGCTCACTGGACGTGTCCGAATTTCTGCATCTGGTTGGCCCATCCTTACTAGCTGTGACTTATTTCCCATATGAACTTTGTTTGGGTTAATTAATTACGATGAATAAATTGATTCATTAGTGAATCCTTTAATTGATTCATCTATTTTCATCAAGAATATGTATGTAAGAAAAATTTCAGCTCGATCTGACATTGGCAAGTGGGTGAAACATCGATTCCCATATAAAACTTTAAATATTAATTTCGATGAATTAATTGATTATTTAGTGAATCTGTTAATTGATTCATCTATTGTCATCCAGAATACGTATGTGTGAAAAACTTCAGCTCTATCGGACATTGCATCTGGTTGGCCCATCCTTACTAGCTGTGACTAATTTCCCATATGAACTTTGTTTGGTTAATTAATTACGATGAATTAATTGATTAATTAGTGAATCTGTTAATTGATTTATCTATTGTCATCAAGAATACGTATGTGTGAAAAATTTCAGCTCGATCGGACATTGAGAAGTGGGTGAAATATCTATTTTAATATTCCGTCCAGACAGATAGACAGACAGACAAAACACATGAAGCTAATATAAGCGTTGTAAAATACACTGTCATTTTAGATGTAAAAAAAATAGTCAGTATTTGTCACTATCTTCTGCAAAAGTACAATTCACAAGACCACGCACGTCTTGCTCGTACAAGAACAAAGAAAACAATTGTCAGTGTATAATGTTTTAACAATGTTTCCTCCACCGCCTTGTTGACGGAAGTTTTTAAGATTCCTACGCATGTTGACATAATAAAACACAAGAGTTTCAGGAAGGCTTTTGCGGCGCAGTATTTACGTATTTTAAGCGACTAGAAGGCAACGAATGCAACAACTATAACATTTTTAATTTTAACATCACACCCACGCAAATAATACGTTAGTTTACTGCAGCCAATACTTATTGGTCTTCCAGTCCATTTATAGCATCTAGAGAATCAATGAGCTTTAACCGTGAGATAATACTGAGCCGCAGTGATATTGTAAGTAATTGTAATAATTTGTTGCGAGTTCGTTATTATCTTAATATCAAATTACATTTGTTATATTTAGGTGTATTTGTATTAAGGGCGCGTCAACAGTCAGGTCAATAATGCGCCACTCTAGCCTAGAGGATTTGGGGAGGAGGGGCCCATGCAGGTCAGAACCAGCCACGGGTAAAAGTGCGGAAGGGGGTTTTCACGACGCGGTCGTCCTCGTCTTTGTGATCGTTCGTTGTGTCATTGTCATTGTCGTCGGGGAGGTCGTCAAGTGAAGTTGTGTTCCCGACGACGATTACCAGAGCTCGCTTCTAGTTTCGGGGAGTAATATACTCCGCTCTTACTAGCTGAGATTTGCGAGGTGAACATTGTCTCTTGAATCGCCTTATACGATTAGCAGAGCAATGCTATGTGCAAATTCTACCTCGGGAACAGACGGAGGACAACTATAAATCAAATACAACGAAGACGTGAGAAACTAGGGCTCTTCAACCGGTAAGGTATTTTTGCGCCGCCTGTGATAATAAAAGTTGATGAGATGAGTTAATGGTGTGTTTGATGATAAGATTACTAGTAAGTGTATATATATATATATATATAACAAAACAAAATGATGATGGTGATAGTCATAACAAAACCAAACGTTTATATGAATGAAAAATAAATAAATTAAATAAATTTGTATGATGTGAATTAGTTCAAAGAGAACACACGTCCCTTAGCCTGAAACATTCAGTTAAGGTGGAGCAATAAATTGCACTTCCAACCATTGTTGTCTATTTTGGAACCATCTGTGATTGCCAAAGTAAACCGTTTATGGTCATGGCAAATCTTTATAAAGTTAATTTTGAATACACTATCGCAAGAAGTGTTTTTAAAAAAACGATAAAAGTTTCTCTAGTGTCGCCTTTTACTATTTGCAGAGCCATACTCTGTGCCAATTCAACCCCGGGCCCAGACAGATTACAGGGAGATCAAATTTCTTGCACAATAGGCATAATATTATTAAGTACAATATACCAATAAAATATAAATTATACTTCAAACGGATGTACGTGCTCGTCAGAACTTGCCAGAGGCATGTAGATATATTTCTGAAATTCTAACAATATAGATAAACCAGCAGAATTTGAGAGATTAAAGGTCTTGACAATAAACTGTGGACCAATAAAAAACTCCACTGAATATTTTCGTTTATGTAGATTTTGTCCAGTTTATTTGGGTTATGGGCGCGTCAACCGTTAGGTCATAATGTGCCACATCTAGCCTAAGGATTTTTTTGTTTATTTGGATTAAGGACGCGTCAACCGTTAGGTCATAATGCACCACTCTAGCCTAAGGGGGGGGGGGGGGGGGAGAGGAGAGGCCCATGCTGGTCAGAACCAGCCACGGGTAAGGGGAGGACGGGGGGTTTCTCACGTCGCGGTCGTCATCGTCTTTGTCATCGTTCGTTGTGTCATTGTCATCGTCGCCGGGGGGTCGTCAAGGGAAGGGGGCAAGGTCCCCGACGACGATTGCCAGAGCTCGCCTCTAGTTTCGGGGAGTAAGATATTCCGCTCTTTCTAGCTGATATTTGCGAGGTGGACTTTTTCTCTTGAATCGCCTTTTACGATTAGCAGAGCCATGCTCTGGGCCTATTCTACCCCGGGCCCAGACGGGGGATATTGCTCCTCCTCCCCATATTAGCCTAGGAAATATGGGGAGGAGGAGCCCATGCTGTTCAGAATCAACTACCGGTAAGGGGAGGGTTTCTCACGTCGCGGTCGCTTAAAGTCACATTACATTACCTTTGATACTGTAAGTTAGTTAAACAAGATTATGGTTTGTCTGATTATTAAATTGGTTTGCTAAGTAAATGATTTTTGGGTTTATTCGGATAAGGGAAACGTCAACCTTGAGGTCATAATGCACCACTCTAGCTTAGGGGATGTGGGGTGAAGGATCCCATGCTGGTCAGAACCAGCCACGGGTAGAGGGTCGTCATTGTCTTCGTTAGCGTTCGTGGTGTCATTGTCGTCATCTTCGTCGGGGCTCATCAAGGGAAAGAGGCTTGTCCCTGGCGAAGATTGCCAGACCTCGCCTCTAGTTTCGGGTATAAATATCATGATCCCCTCTTACTATCTGATTTTTGCGAGGTGGATGTTTTCGCTTGAATCACCATGTACGATTAGCATAGCTATTCTCTGGGCAAATTCTATCCCTGGCCCAGACGCGGTCTTATAAAATGTTATTTTTGGATTAAGGACGCGTCAACCGTTAGGTCATAATGCACCACTCTAGCCTAAGGGGGGGGGGAGGAGATGGGGCCCATGCTGGTCAGAACCAGCCACGGGTAAGGGGAGGAAGGGGGGTTTCTCACGTCGCGGTCGTCATCGTCTTTGTCATCGTTCGTTGTATCATTGTCATCGTCGCCGAAGGGTCGTCAAGGGATGGGGGCAAGGTCCCCGACGACGATTGCCAGAGCTCGCCTCTTGATTCGGGGAGTAAGATTATCCGCTCTTTCTAGCTGTTGTTTGCGAGGTGGACTTTTTCTCTTGAATCGCCTTTTACGATTAGCAGAGCCATGCTCTGGGCCAATTCTACCCCGGGCCCAGACGGGGGTGTTTTGATTGTGCCATTGTAATTTTTACTCACCAGCTGGTCATGACAGTCAGTGTGACAACATCTCAAACTCTCTTATAGTTCAGTTGTGAACTAGCCACAAATTTCTAAGGGTCGTAATTGTTTTTATATCATAATGGCGAATCAAATTAAAAAAATCCATTGCAGACGACGTGAGAAACTTTGGCGTTTCGATCGGATACGTCTAATTCTGCCGCCTGTGAAATTGAAAATTGGTGGTATGAGTTATGGTGTGTTTGATGATAATATTGTTTTCTAATTGTATTAGGAAATAAAATGACGATGATGATAGAAATAGCAAAAGACAAGTTATTTATTTTAATGGAAATAAATAATTTCTTGTTTATCTTGTTTTTTGGATTTAGGACGCGTCAACCGTTAGGTCATAATGCACCAATCTAGCCTAGGGGATATGGGGAGGAATAGCCTATGCTGGTCAGAACCAATCACGGGTTAGGGGAGAAAAGGGGGGTGCTCACGTCGCGATCGTCATTGAAATGTGTATGGTGTGACTTAAATTTTGTTAAATAAGTTACTTTGAATGTGAAATTTAGCAAGTTTGTCAGCTCCTAACAGAAACAAAAGCAACACTGTCACCGGCTTGTTGGTCAGTACCGACAGTACCCTTTCTTCTTCAGTATTACTCAATGACTGTGTTGAGCGTGTGAGAATACTGTGAAGGAATCTTAAAGGGATTGTTATATTAAGTAAGTATATTGGGATTAAGGGCGCGTCAACAGTTAGGACATTATGCGCCACTCTATCCTAGGGGACGTGGGGAGGACACAACCGTGCTGGTCAGAACCAGCCGCCGGTAAGGGGAAGGCAACAGACTCGGCCGTCGGCCACTTCAGTACCCTTCTTCAGTATTACTCAATGACTGTGTTGAGCGTGTGAGAATACTGTGAAGGAATCTTAAAGGAAATGTTATATTAAGTTAGGATATTGGGACAAAGGGCGCGTCAACAGTTAGGACATTATGCGCCACTCTATCCTAGGGGACGTGGGGAGGACACAACCGTGCTGGTCAGAACCAGCTGCCGGTAAGGGGAAGGCAACAGACTCGGCCTCGGCCACTTCAGTACCCTTCTTCAGTATTACTCAATGACTGTGTTGAGCGTGTGAGAATACTGTGAAGGAATCTTAAAGGGATTGTTATATTAAGTAAGTATATTGGGATTAAGGGCGCGTCAACAGTTAGGTCAATATGCGCCACTCTATCCTAGGGGACGTGGGGAGAACACAACCGTGCTGGTCAGAACCAGCCGCCGGTAAGAAGAAGCAACAGTCTCGGCCTCGGCCACTTCAGTACCCTTCTTCAGTATTACTCAATGACTGTGTTGAGCGTGTGAGAATACTGTGAAGGAATCTTAAAGGGGTTGTTATATTAAGTAAGTATATTGAGATTAAGTTGATGTTTGATGTTTATTTGGTTTAAGGGCGCGTCAACAGTTAGGTCAATATGCGCCACTCTATCGTAGGGGACGTGGGGAGGACACAACCGTGCTGGTCAGAACCAGCCGCCGGTAAGGGGAAGGCAACAGACTCGGCCGTCGGCCACTTCAGTACCCTTCTTCAGTATTACTCAATGACTGTGTTGAGCGTGTGAGAATACTGTGAAGGAATCTTAAAGGGATTGTTATATTAAGTAAGTATATTGAGATTAAGTTGATGTTTGATGTTTATTAGGTTTAAGGGCGCGTCAACCGTTAGGTCATATTGCGCCTCTTGTGATAATGTAGTTTATTAGTTAGGTTATAACTTTATATTTTCCAAAGGGGAGGAACGTAAGGGGTGACGTGGGGAGACGTGGGGTGGAAAGGCTTGCTGGTCAGAACCAGCCACAAGCAAGGGGAGGGCATGGGAGTAGGTGATTAAGGGCGCGTCAACAGTTAGGTCATTATGCGCCACTCTATCCTAGGGGACGTGGGGAGGACACAACCGTGCTGGTCAGAACCAGCCGCCGGTAAGGGGAAGGCAACAGACTCGGCCGTCGGCCACTTCAGTACCCTTTTTCAGTATTACTTAATGACTGTGTTGAGCTTGTGAGAATACTGTGAAGTAATCTTAAAGGGATTGTTATATTAAGTAAGTATATTGGGATTAAGGGCGCGTCAACAGTTAGGTCATTATGCGCCACTCTATCCTAGGGGACGTGGGGAGGACACAACCGTGCTGGTCAGAACCAGCCGCCGGTAAGGGGAAGGCAACAGACTCGGCCGTCGGCCACTTCAGTACCCTTCTTCAGTATTACTCAATGACTGTGTTGAGCGTGTGAGAATACTGTGAAGGAATCTTAAAGGGATTGTTATATTAAGTAAGTATATTGGGATTAAGGGCGCGTCAACAGTTAGGTCATTATGCGCCACTCTATCCTAGGGGACGTGGGGAGGACACAACCGTGCTGGTCAGAACCAGCCGCCGGTAAGGGGAAGGCAACAGACTCGGCCGTCGGCCACTTCAGTACCCTTCTTCAGTATTACTTAATGACTGTGTTGAGCTTGTGAGAATACTGTGAAGTAATTTTAAAGGGATTGTTATATTAAGTAAGTATATTGGGATTAAGGGCGCGTCAACAGTTAGGTCATTATGCGCCACTCTATCCTAGGGGACGTGGGGAGGACACAACCGTGGTGGTCAGAAACCAGCCGCCGGTAAGGGGAAGGCAACAGACTTGGCCGTCGGCCACTTCAGTACCCTTCTTCAGTATTACTCAATGACTGTGTTGAGCGTGTGAGAATACTGTGAAGGAATCTTAAAGGGATTGTTATATTAAGTTAGTATATTGGGATTAAGGTTGCGTCAACCGTTAGGTCATAATGCACCACTCTATCCTACGGGACGTGGGGAGGACACAACGTGGTGGTCAGAACCAGCTGCTGGTAAGGGGAAGGCAACAGACTCGGCCGTCGGCCACTTCAGTACCCTTCTTCAGTATTACTCAATGACTGTGTTGAGCGTGTGAGAATACTGTGATGGAATCTTAAAGGGATTGTTATATTAAGTAAGTATATTGGGATTAAGGGCGCGTCAACAGTTAGGTCATTATGCGCCACTCTATCCTAGGGGACGTGGGGAGGACACGACCGTGCTGGTCAAAACCAGCCGCCGGTAAGGGGAAGGCAACAGACTCGGCCGTCGGCCACTTCAGTACCCTTCTTCAGTATTACTCAATGATTGTGTTGAGCGTGTGAGAATACTGTGATGGAATCTTAAAGGGATTGTTATATTAAGTTAGTATATTGGGATTAAGGTTGCGTCAACCGTTAGGTCATTATGCGCTACTCTATCCTTGGGGACGGTGGGAGGACACAACCGTGCTGGTCAGAACCAGCCGCCGGTAAGGGGAATGCAACAGACTCGGCCGTCGGCCACTTCAGTACCCTTCTTCAGTATTACTCAATGATTGTGTTGAAGCGTGTGAGAACTGTGAAGAAATCTTATAGGGCATGTTATAGTACACTTGGGGACACTAAAGCATAGTTCAGATCGACGAGAACGACGACGACGTGAGAAACTAGGGCGCCTCAACCTGTTAGGTTATATTGCGCTGCCAGTGATATTGTAACTGTAAGCAAAATATTAAAATGATTGTGTAAGTCACAAAATCATGGAATTTGGAATTTTGTTTGGAAGTTTTTTGTTAATTTGGATTAAGGACGCGTCAACCGTTAGGTCGTAATGCACCAATCTAGTCTAATGGAAATGGGGAGGATGGGCCCATGCTGGTCAGATCTAGCTACGGGTAAGGGGAGGAAAGGGGTTCTAACGTCGCGGTCGTTATCGTCTTTATCAACGTTCGTTGTGTCATTGTCATCGTCGTCGGAGAAGTCGTCAAGGAAGGGGAGGTGTCCCCGAAGACGATTGCAGGAGCTCGCCTCTAGTTTCAGGGAGTAATATACTCCCCTCTTGCTAGCTGATGTTTGCGAGGTGGACTTTTTATATAATATATATATATTCATCGTCATAGTCATCGTTCTGTTGTATCATTGTCGTCATCGTCGTCGAGGGGTCGACAAGGGAAGTGGGCAATGTCCCTGACGACGATTGCCAGAGCTAAACACGTAAACGACACGATGCTAGAAGTCACTGCCACATGTGTCGTTTCCTCCTTTTAAAGTTTTGTCTTATAAAAATTAAGAGTTTTTGAGATGATTTGAATTAAGGGCGAGTCAACAGTAGGTCATAATGCGCGGGACGCCACTGTAGCCTACGGGATATGGTGGTAAAAACCCTTTGCCGGTAAGAACCAGCTACGATTAGGGCGATGAAACGTCGGTTATCATGTCATGGACGTTATCGTCTTTGACATGATTGTCTAGTATTGGTTGTCGTCGTCATCGAGGATGTCGTCAAGAAAAGGAAAATAGGTCCCCGACGACGACCGCCAGAGCTCGTCTCTTGTTTTAGGATGTTATTCCCAGTACTTACTAGCTGATGTTTGTGTAATGGACTTTTTCTCTTTCTACACTTTTTACGATTAGCAGAGCCATGTTCTGGGACATAATCATAGAAATTAAACCCCTATAGTAAGCTAGATTAGCAGTGTCCAATACTTCCGCACAGGCGCGAGCGTAACAAATTGAAGCGTCGAAAATCCAGTTCAAGATGGCGATTTGGCGTTTTAATTTATGCTTTTTCAAAGCAATAAAGTATTTTTACTGGATTGTGTGATATGGTTTTAGCTTGTGCAGAATGATTTTGAATAATCAGAAACAATAAGAAGTTATTGCATAAGGGAATTTAGTAATCATTTGATGTTAAAATCTAGTATGCTCAGCTGTCAAACTGGCGGCCATCTTTAAAAATATTCGGTCTTCAAATCGCTCCCATTTGATTAACATGTAAACTGTCACTTCAAGATGGCTTCCAATTGTAACGGAAGTGGACCACCGACTGCTAATCTAGCCAAACAGTAGTTAAATATCAATGGACATATCCTTGTCCTAACCGACTTCCCGAATATACGTGGGAAACTAGGGCGCTTCAACCGGTTAGGTCATATTGTGCCGAATGTGATAATGAAAGTTGATGAGATGAGTTAATAGTTTGTGTTATGTTTTAAGTTAATTTGGATTAAGGACGCGTCAACCGTTAGGTCACAATGGACCACTCTAGCCTAGGGGATATGGGGAGGAGGAACTCATGCTGGTCAGAACCAGCCACGGGTAAGGGGATGAAGGGGGGTTTCTCACGTCGCTGTCGTCATCGTCTTTGTCATTGTTCGTTGTGTCATTGTCATCGTCGTCGGGTAGGTCGTCAAGGGAAGGGGGAGATGTCCCCGATGACGATTGCCAGAGCTCGCCTCTAGTTTCGAGGAGTTATATACTCCCCTCTTACTAGCTGATGTTTGCGAGGTGGTCTTTTTCTCTTGAATCGCCTTTGACGATAAGTAGAGCCATGCTCTGGGCCAATTCTTCCCCGGGCCCAGACGGGGGAATCAACCCGTGGATCAAACAAAGAACAATGTTGAATTAACAAAATTGCAGGTAAGTAAGGTATTTTTATTTGACAATGCATGTTATAATATGTATAAATTTTTATATTAGACATTATCATTATTAGGTGTAGGCTCATGCCTCAGGCCAGCTATTAGAATATATTAAATTGCTTGACATACATTCAGTACCAGGTTCCCAAGTCCACTGAACTTCCTAGCGGACATTCGAGGAACCTCCGGCGAGCATGTGGTGCAGCCCGCGCGCGGAGATCTATGCAACTATTACATTCTTATGGCATCACGCAATGTGTGGAGCGTTCAGTTTATAGATATTGAACCCCTATTGTAGGCTAGATTAGCAATCGGTGGTCCACTTCCGTGACAATTAGAAGCCATCTTGAAATTCCAGTTTACATGTTATTCAAATAGGAGCGATTTGTAGCACAAATTGTTCTCAAGATTGCATCAATTAAAACGTCAAATCGCCATCTTGAAATGGGCCGATTGACTCTTCAATTTGCTACGCTCGCGCCTGTGCGGAGGTATGAGAGACTGTGTATATAGCCTACAATAGGGGTTCAATATCTCTTGTACAGTCCCACTTCGCCACTAGCCAATTTAAAGTCGATCCGTTGAAACATGCTCGTAGTGAAATTTGGCTGATATTCATAATATATACTCTTAATAGTGTGCTTTTCAATAATACAACAAGCAAAATGGGGGTTACCAGCTTACTTTCGGAGATTTTTCGAAATAAAAATCAAGTAAATCCCTATCCTTTTATATTGCAAGCGAGCAAAACCCTACACTTTCCAACCAAAAAGGCACTACAGTACACAAACCGCAAGTGAAATATGACTAAATTATGTATCAATTTGCAGGTAATTAAACACTGAAAAAAAATAGTATTTGCAAAATACATGTTACCGTACTGGATTTTGATATTTTTACGTCCAAAGTCAATATATAATTGTAAAAACCAGGAGCAACAGTGAAGGCTTGGCAACGCTGCGTGAAGGATTTTAATACCATCAAAAAGACTTAACTATTCTATTTTCATATCTATTATTTAAAAAGTTTCACCATTTCATAGTAATGTCAGTCAATCCAACAGTCGGAATATTCTCAACATGAATTATAAGCATTCAAAATTACGCGCATGTGCGAACCATGGCGATATAAACTTAGATTTAACTTCGACCTATCGATTCGACCTTATCGTTATTCGTAATTTTCTGTTCTGTCACTAGTCACAACACAAAACACAACTCGTCAAAGTGCTCACGCTCTGTTGTTTTCGGACGTATTAAAAGAATTTATTTGATAAACATGTCGAACTTTGGTGATATTGTGCAACTGAAAGATCATGTCAACGTGGGGACAGAGAGAAACTGAATTTTTATCGGTTTAATCAAAGAAAAGAGCATCGTGCAAATGCTGGATGGAAGGAGGTAAGTTTGAGGTTAAGTTACCTATTTTATTCCAAGTAGAAGCCTAGGCTAGGCTAGGCCTAGTTCAAAATTAGGCTAGGCCTTGGCATATGAAAAGAAAAATCTTCCATTAACTGGGCCTACGACCCAGTTCATTTGGCCTAGCCTAGGCCTAAGCTAGGCGTACTCTAGGCCTAGGGCTAGGGCCTAGCTTAACATTCAGCCTACTGTACTGATGTGCCAAGGATAAGAGCCCCTTGCCATTGCAATTGATTGCAATTTAATATAGCCTCTAGGCCAAGCAGGCCTAGGCCCCTAGATCGTGTCAAGCTATTCAAGGCCTAGCCTAGGCCTGCTAGGCCAGGAGCATTCATTTTGCCATTTCTTGAGTGGAAGTTCATGATGTTACAATTTTCTTTCAGATATCGCAATGCAGATATTTACAAGTCTGTAATGCCCCACATGAAGGATGCAGGGTTTCTGCGGACACTAGAGCAACTTGGGATTAAGTGGAAACATCTGTACGCAGCCTTCGAAAACGGTGAAGGAACTCCAGCAGCATGAGCGGACATCGAAGGACAACTTGCGCCTTCTACGACGAGTTAGGTGAAATCGTCGGTCGGGGCGGCCAAGATCTAACCTGACTAGAGAACGGCTGCGACTCGAGTGGGCTGGACAATTAATATGCCGGTACGTGTAAAATTGTTTGTTTGCCTCGCGTAGTTCTACGTATTTATAAGTTTGGCTTCAGGCTGGGCCTAAAATGAAAATATAGGCATTTTGGTGTAGGCCCAAGTGTTTGTTTAAGACACTAGCCCATCTCAAGTTAAAAATATTAAACAAAGTGTAGTTGGGCAATTCCACGGTAACGGAATTACATTTCAGAGAGCCAACAACACATTCAAAAGAAAATATTTCAAATTAAGTAACCTTGTAGTGTAGGCCTACATAACTGTTTTATAAACTGACTTTAAAGACTTTAATTAAACTAAATTTAGCTCGCCCCAAGTGTTTGTTTAAGACACTAGCCCATCTCAAGGTAAAAATATTAAACAAAGTGTGGGTGGGCAATTCCACGGTAACGGAATTACATTTCAGAGAGCCAACAACACATTCAAAAGAAAATATTTCAAATTAAGTAACCTTGTACTGTAGGCTACATAACTGTTTTATAAACTGACTTTAAAGACTTTAATTAAAACTAAATTTAGCTCAAGTTTATTTTATTTTAAAATTATTTTAAATGAGTTTTCATTCAGGTTTTTTACTGGTACCGGTAACGGAATTACGCTGAAAGTATTGTTGAAAACCTGTGAATGGTGGAATAAATCTATTTTGCAGGCTTCTACAACATCCAGAAGCATAGTAATACTTTAATTAAACTAAATTTAGCTCGCCCCAAGTGTTTGTTTAAGACACTAGCCCATCTCAAGGTAAAAATATTAAACAAAGTGTGGGTGGGCAATTCCACGGTAACGGAATTACATTTCAGAGAGCCAACAACAACATTCAAAAGAAAATATTTCAAATTAAGTAACCTTGTACTGTAGGCCTACATAACTGTTTTATAAACTGACTTTAAAGACTTTAATTAAACTAAATTTAGCTCAAGTTTATTTTATTTTAAAATTATTTTAAATGAGTTTTCATTCAGGTTTTTTACTGCACCGGTAACGGAATTACGCTGAAAGTATTGTTGAAAACCTGTGAATGGTGGAATAAAATCTATTTTGCAGCTTCTACAACATCCAGAAGCATAGTACTAAACATAAATAACATACCTTCATTGCAAATAATTAAATTACTGTATTTAAACCCTATTTATATTCTGTAACGGAATTACGACCCCTGGTAACAGAATTACCTAGTGTTTTGAAAATTTCATGAAATTACATTTTTGACAGTTTCAATAAAAGTTTAAAAAAATATTGAACTTTGTGAAATATTTAATTTCCAAGGAAATCTTCAGGAATACAAACTCCATTTTTAATAAATCAGCGTTTTCTTATAAGAAAGGTTTTTATAAGATTGGCAAAAAATTTGCATCTCTGAAATATTACCCCATAATTGGTGCTGAAACTTTGAAAAAGTTCTTGTCGACCTACCAGTAGGCTACCACAGAGAGAGATATATATATATAAATTATACTAAACGGAAACTGATTGGTAATTGACGACTGGTGATAAGGAGGAGCTTAAAACGATCGATAGGTCACGTGACAAGAGACGAGAGTTGGGAAAGATTCTCATTCCCAATTTTACGTCTGTTGAACGGCGCAACACTTGCACGCTCCAACTCTTATTCTAAATTCATTAAATAATTTGGACAAAACTTGAGAGGAATAATATTTAGCAAACAAATCATTCCGTCTAATAGCAATTATTTTAAAAAAATTGACACAGCCATTAGCTTGTTGGACCTATAACAATGTACGCACAAGTTTGAGGTTTGCAATTTGATGAAATAAAACAAAAATATGCCATTTACTTCTATCCTGGGACCCAAGTTTTGAATCAAAACGTCGAAAATATTTCGACGTTTTGAGTGTCACGTGTCTGATAACGTCGATTTCCTCAAAAAGCTAATTTTGAAATCAAAACGTCTTTTTTTTGACGTCCCACAACGTCTTTTTCTACCCACGAAAAAATAGCTTGTGGGACATGCGTGGGATGATGCTTTTTGACGTTACGCCCTGTCAATATATTATACTCGTTCGTCCTATGCATGTTTATACAAGGCTGTGGTTAAATTCGAACACTTGGGACTTGGCATTTGGCGCTAGGCTATTACGATGTATTTGGCATTTCAATTTTAAATAAACTAATTAATCTTGATTTCATGGCCCCACACTAGGGTAAGGCCTAGGCCCTACATCAAATTAGGGCTACCTAGGGTCGGAAGCCTATTAATAGGCTAGGCCTAGCGCCTTGGACCTAGGGCCGCCTTGGCCCCTAGCTCTTGTCAACATTCAGACACCTCGCGTTTTATTTACCTTTTAGCATGCATGCGGAGTTATTTCCACGACGCAATCTTGTTATTTTGATGTTATGAAACGTTGAGTTTTGCAGATTCAAATCGTGTATTGATGAAATAAGATCTTCTTGCTGTTCAAATGCATGTGAATTGATTTTTATAGGTTATGTTCGGCACTGCGCTGGGAGAACGTAAACAAACAAGGAAATGCAAAGACTTTAGAAAAACATGTAATATGTATAGTAGGCCTATCTTTGCTGAGGTCTTTGGGTGTAGGAGCATAGAATACTCATATTTGATTGGTCCAGAGTTCGGCAATGTCGGCTAGCGGGAGATGATAGCTGACGGGAAGAACAGCAAAGCAAGTTTATCTCACAACGTCAGTAGAAAGATTCAAAACTAGCATTTCATTCAAACCACAAAAAATCGACGTTATCAAGTGACGTTATGAAAGTGACGTTTTGATCAAAACGCTTATTTCAAAACTTGGGTCCCTGTACGCTGAGAAATAACAAATAACTAATAACCGTATCAGTTATCATCAAGATAAAATAAAAAGTGTTTGGGGCACTTTTCACACTTTTTGATGTGAGCAATCATTCTAGTAGCCTAGCATTGTTGGTAGGCCTACATAGTTGCCCAGTTACAATAGGCCCTAGTTGAAAATTATTTGTTCCCACTCTGGGTAAAATATTTGTGACCATGAATATAAACTTCTTTACCATTGTAGGAACAGGTAACAAGTGGTAGGAAGCAGTTTGACACTGATGCAAAGTGTGCAGAAGGTTGATACTACCAACATAACAAACTCATAAACCCTATAGAACTCTCTAAAAGTTTATAAAATCAATCTAGTAATGCAGAAATGCCTTAAAGACGAATGTTTCATAATTTCTTGAAATATTTCAATGTACCCTTGAAAGTTTCATTTTGAAAGTTTCAACACTTTAAACTCTAGAATTAGGTACCCCAGCAAATTACCGGTACCGGTACACATTTAAATAATTATTTAGTCTCCATTTGCAACGGATAATGTAATCCACTAGTGCAAATTTAATAGAGAATGGAGGAGGGGAAACGTGGTACCGGCACATAGCCTACTCCTTTCGAAAAGTACCAAGGGGACCAACGGCTTTACGTCCCATCCGAAAGGACGGTGTAACCTTGACAGTCATATAGGTTCCTCCACTAACCCGGACTGCCGAGCAGACGTCGAGTAGAACGAAACCGTCACACAAAGCTCTCGAACCCCTGTCTGCTCTAGCCAGCGGTAAACGTGTGTTTCAGGGCATTGCGGTCACCCACTCAACCCCTGACCACGCCCGATGTTGCTTAACTTCAGTGTTCGAGTGAGAACTGGTTAAACGACCGCGGCTAAATCGCTGGCTTAAAAAAAAATCTATTTAGGTCCATGTGTTTCTTCAAACGATTTCACTGCATTCGGCCTCGTCGCGAACGTAATTCTACGTCAGAGATAGGCTAATAAAAGTGTTTAAAAGTGCTAGGGTCTAGGCCTATTTGAAGGAAAAGCCTTATCTCTATAGGGGCCTACCAGTGGTTCCCAACCTTTTTCAACTCAAGGCACCCCAATGCTATATTTAACTAGGAAAACGCTTAAGTCCCGCCGCGTTGATGGATGAGCTTTTTTTGTAAGTTTTTTGTTTGCGTAGCACCACCACCACACACAAGTACGATATTCATGAGAAATATTTCTTCGATTGTAGGCCTACCCAAAAACGTGGCACGTCTAAGTTCAGAGATTTCGATGGTCCCCTTCAATTTTTATCAAGATCGCTTATGCCGTTTGCCCGGAATCGTGCGAACAAACAGAAAAAAAAACAAAAAAAAAACACCCGAGCTAAATTTTTTTGGGGGGTCAGTGAAATGAAGTCTTCGCTTCGCTCGCTACGCTCATCCAATAATTTAGCGGCCCCCTTCAGCCAAGTAGTAATTTAGCAGGCCTGGTTAACAAAATATTAAAAAGTTCAGCAATGTGATGTCAATTTGTTGACTATTTTAGTAAAAACTAAAAATACCGTTTCACTGTTCAATTTTGTAGGAACCATGCTTGATTTGCTAACTTTTCACCACAGCCACAGACAATGCACTCAGGGCTAGGCCTTTCTTCATCACAGCTCCATACAGCACCATACCATTACCATGTAGGCCTACATCCCATTGCATGTGGGTTAATCTAACTCTTAATGATGGTTTAATGCAAATTATTGAAAATCTTCAAGAATGTTTGGCATTTGGGTTGATATTTAAACGTTTTAAGATATTTATTTTCGGTAACGCAATTACCTAAAAACCTTGGTAACGGAATTATCACAGCGAATGATAAATTTTAATGATGCTTGCAATGGTTAAATCTAACCCTTAATGATAGTTTAATGAAAAAAAAGGGTGATTACTAAACAAGGGAGTCTACTTTATCAACATTAAACACGGTTTTCAAAGCAATAGTGTTTAGTAATTCCGTTATCGTATTCCGTTACCAATAAAATGTAGAGTAAAAGTATTTTTAAAACTATTGTTAATTAAACTCATCCTTATTTTAACAAAACTACTTTTGTTGTCAATTAAGAATACAAATAAATAGATATTTTAAAAATAATTGATTTTTGGTAACAGAATTACATTAGGAAACAGTGTATTGGTAAAAAAGTTAAATGGCTAAAAGTTTGTACAATTATTAAACATTTTTGGATTATCTTGTCAATACAACATGCAAGTATTGAAAGGAGTTTAAATGAAAAGTTTTTAAATAAAAAAATACTAAAAATTTAAATAACTAAAATAGGCTATGTTCTTACAATGTTCTGTTCAATGTTCAATCTGCAGTGGTATAGTGAAAATTAAAATGCATGCAAAAGCGAGAAAAAAATATATTTTATGGACTTAGGTTATTTTCATTTTCTCTAGTACTTGGCTGTGTGGATGATTGCTTTTTGATATTATGAATTCATTGAATTGTTATTGTTTTGTTAATTTGTCTCTTCTATGTTTGTCTCTTTAATTATATGTTCTATGTTTTATAAGTTCTTGTTTATTTTCACAGTTTGTTGTGTAGAGGCTGGCAGACACCTTGTGCTTGGGGCATACTGCCCTTTTCTGCCAACCTTCCTACTAAGCCTATTAGTGGAAAATAAATAATAATAATAATATAATATTCGTACGGTCAGCTGTAGCTATACTAACTTGGGCTAATCGTACGATCATCATTTTGGTATTCTTGCATAGCTGATCCCAGCCATGTTTGATGTTAAAATTTCCATTTATTCCCAGTGAGTCTACCATTAGTCATCTTCTATTTCATAGATCCAATAAACTTGGCGGAGACAGCATAGTGAATTCGATGGTTCCCTCATCGCGGACTCGTCTTGCAGCATGGCAGCACCGGCAGCTTACCAAGTTATACAAACACTTCTAGCCCTGCAAGTGCTGGCAGAGGCCTACAGCAAGTACCTACCCAGCCCTACCCAACAAAGGCCAGTATCGAGAGGATGATCAGCAGCTCTACCTAGGCCTACACTACACTCAACTGGGGTGCTTGGGCATTCCGCCCACCTCTCTGCGTCCGAAACTATCCTACTGAGGAGCCTATCTGCGTCTGCGCATCGCTACGATAATATTGTAACGTATCACCACATTCCTACACTAATAAATAATACTCGGCGAGTGAAGTAAAAACTAAATCTGACTGGGTAAATTTGACGTTTAGGAGCCTAAAGGCAGTGAACATTGAAAGCTTTTTGTTATTTGCCTAAGTATACAGTGCCAGTTTTAACCACCAACTTCCCAATGTTTTAGGCCTAAGGCCTTCTATTTGTTTTTTTAAATTGTTTATTCTAGGCATATTTGTATTTCATTAAATTGCTTTTAAAAATTGTGTTAATATTGATATTTCACATTTTTTGCAAGACTGGACCTATACCTAGCTAATTGTAGTCTAATTTGATTTGGATTCCTTGTAGGACAATACCCAAGTCTGATATATTTGTAATTGTATTTCTGAGTTCAACATTTTCCTGTTCACACATTTCAGCAAACATAGACAAGTTTTGGAAATGGGGAGTGAGACTTATAGTATGGTGAAACCAATTTTTCAGTCCCTCAAAGAATTTAAACAGGAATCTAGACAGGAAATTTAGAAATTAACAAAACTAGTAGGCCTAAATTCTCAGCTTGCTAAAATTGATAATAACCGCAAAACAGAAAATATTGAACCGATTGTATCTAAAAGTAACGTAGGCCTATAGTTTTCACCGTTTACACATTTTGCGACGCATAGGCCGAACGCTCTAATTTCTAAACGCCATTGTTGCTATAGCAAAAAACAATCAAAATTTAATCAAAGTAAGTATTTCAACTAACCTACATAAATTAGATGTGAAAAGTTTTGCCCCCCCCCCCCCCCCCCATTACACTAAATAATAACCTCGCGGATAATCAGCTATTCCCCAAAAGTGAACCCCACCATATCCAATCAAACAGTCTGGAAAAATCAACAACCTCCGCGTTTCCATTATTAGGCACCCCCAGCAAACCGTAATTATGACCATTAGAGGTCGGAATTTACGTTACATCTCATCAGACAATGTGTTTCGATGAGAAACAGAGATGTATGGGGGAGGGGGGATAATACTAAAATATTCTTTCATGTAAGGGACACCACATTCACTTACTGTCAACGCTTTGATTCGATACACACACACAGGATGAGGGAAAGAGTACAGAGTTTGCTCATAATCCTACACCCTTCCTGACACTATTTACCTCACCATCGTGTAATCACTTTGTAAAATCTATGTATTGTACCTTTACTATTCTTGTTTAGAGATTGAAAAATTTGAATTTTTCAAGTTTTAAATCTGGGTGTGGGTGTGTGCTTCTGCTGTGTATGCTATACAGTTTAAATAAATAAAATAATAATTTTTTACAATTTTTGTAGCCTTATAATTATTGAAATTAAAATTTCCTTTTTTTCGGAGCGTCTGGATAGCGCCGAAAGGAACAACGCTGAATCGATCGTATCTAGTGTACTTGTAAAGTTCCTGCTAATCTATTTAGTCCTAACCCGATCGATTTGGTGTTATTCCATTCGGCGCTGTCCAACGCCCCGCCCCCTTTTTGTCCACATCCAATATCCAAGAAAAATATTGTTTAAGATATTGCATCAATATTTTTGTGTGCCATTGATTGTTTAAGTCAAATATCTATAGGCAGTATAAACAATGTTGATTGTTAATATTTAAGTGGAACGTTGTATGACAATCTTTTCTTGTCAAATTCCGGGACGTTCGGATAGCTAAACAACGTTGCTAGTTGTAATTTAAGGATATCGGATATTGACCGGATATTCCAAATGTTAGATGAAAATATTGTCAACACATTGAACAAATATCAAATGCTGTGTGGGCTATACACCCAAAACTAGCCCTATAGCCAAACGTTGAGGGAAGAATGTCTTTGTGTTCGAGTAATTTGAATGAAAAGTTATAAAAATCGTAACCCGTTATCGATAAGAAGTAAATAATAATGATGGGATCAATAAAAAAAGGTAAAAAAGTTTTCACAGCCGGGACTCGAAATGGCGACCTTTCGCTTACAAAACGAGCGCGCTAACCGTTGGACCAACTGCGACCACAGAGCGTATGTGGTCCATAGCGATCCGTGCGCTTCCTTCAACCGAGCAGATATGCACGCCGACTCAAAGCGAGCGTAAAAGTTTTGTGATGGTAATTAGGACACTTTTAAAACATTTAAAGTCTACTGCCAATATTTCTTGATTGTAATTGGCGTCTGAACATAGCATGTGTTCGCAATTACTGTTCACTTTGGTATTGAACACTTTCGAGGTGGCAGTTCTCTCGACGTATCAACACTTGATTCAAATGAGAAGGCTGCCCGTGCCATGTTGCCAAGCCAAATACCAGGTTGGCCAAACTCTCAAGAAGAAGTTTCCAACTATTACATATCGTATATTTTTTGTTTATAATTACATGAAAGCCAATCATATTGAATGTTTAATGTTTAACGAACTTATCATTATTTCGTCCATTAGCCCATTAGCCTAATTTAGTGATAAACGTGTTATTTTGATGGGACGTTTCGATTTCCGAGGTTGGCAAATACTTAACTAGTCAGTTAGCAACTGTACCAATAAAAGATGCAAATAAATAGGTTTTCCTAAAATGTTACAAGTAGAAATAAATTAATTACGGTAGTAAAATAAACTACAGTTGTAAGATTGATTCGATATAAAAAATACTAACTATGCCCTATTTTATAAGCTGTTACTGAATAATAATATTATACTCTTGAGTCCGCTGGTACACTCGCTGGAGCCACTTTAAGTCGGGAATGAGGTGGAGATAGAGTTACAATACTAATACTCCTAATACTCGAGAGAAAAAAAACTACGTGAGAAACAAGGCTTTTCAACCGGGTAGGTAATATTGCGCCGCCTGTGATATTTTCAATTAATTATTTATTGAATGATTATATTGTTTTCTGAGTAAAATAAGAGAGAGAAAAGCGATGATCAAAGGCGTATCCAGGTGAAGGGGGGCCGCCCCACCCCCTCTCGAAATCCACGCTTAAACATTATATTCTGCAAAGATTCTAGGTTTAAAGTCGATCCGTTGAAACATGCTCGTAGTGAAATTTGGCTGGAATTCATAATATCATATATACTCTTAATAGTGTGCTTTTTAATAATGCAACAAGCAAAATGGGGGTTACCAGCTGTTAACTTCTTCTAAGAACACATAAAAATCCATTGAAGAATAAGCATTTCTCAAAATCCCAGGGGGAACCTCCCCACACTAACCATTGAATATTTCTTCCAAGCCCCCCCACCACGCCCCTAAATATTTTCTTGCGTACGCCACTGACGATGATGATAGTAATGATTGGGAGAGATCAAATAAATTGCGCAATGCATCACATTTGTACATTATGCTTACATATTATGATGTACGGTTAGAGGTAAGTTTATTAGATTCAGGGGCGCGTCAACCGTTAGGTCATTATTGCGCCTCTTGCGATATGGAAGTTTATTCGCAGGTAATATCATTATATTTTTTTCAAACGGGAGAAACGTAAGAATTGAAAAGGGGTAACGCGGAGTGGAGAGGTTTGTTCTGGATAGAACCAGCCACAAGCAAGGGGAGGCATGGTAGTAGGTGCGGGGCAAGGGGTTGAAAGGGGAGGTGCTCACGTCGTGGTCGTTATCGTCTTCGTCATTGTTATTATAATAATGGTAAATTGTATTTAGGGCGCGTCAACTGTTAACTCTTAATGCACTACTCTAGTCTTGGGGATATGAGGAGATTCCCGTGCTGGACAGAAAACCCGCCACAGGCGGGTAGGGATGTGGAAAGTTAACCTATCTTAACAGTGGAACCGAATAATAAACGTTCACTGAATGGCGACAATAGAAAACCCCAATGCTACAAGCCAATAGTTTCGACGATTTAAAATGTAAAACCAAAGTGAAGAATCCAACCTCTTTGCTCAATCCTTGCTGTATGATTCTCGTCATGTACTTTTTAATAATCTATACTAAAATTGTAACAGAACTTGGCGCGGATTTTTTTTTTTTTGATTCACGGTTTGCCGCGCCCAAAATGGGATCGCACCGAACGCCGACGGTCCCGGCGCTTGGGGAATCTTTCCGGGTACGGGCCCCCGGGGTTTTTTGACCCGCTCGCATACTTTGCCTTGGCGAGAAAAACTTTTTTGCTCGCGTGCCGTTTTGGGGAGGCACTTATTTCCCGGACGGAAAAAAATGAAAAAAAAAATCATAATTTTTAATTTCGTCTTCCCACCGGGGACTTTTCCCAATATGCCCCGAAAACCGTCGAGGGCATTTTTCGAAAACGACCCGTTTCTTATTTGGCTTGTTTGGATTTTCTTTTAAAAATTTTCTAAAAACTCTAGGTCCGGTAGAGCCCGAGGTTTGTCAATTAGAATGTCAAAAGAAAGGGGCGAACGGGGGTAGGAGAAAAAAAGGCCGATATTTTTTGCCATTGGGGGAAAAAAAAACCCCAAAGTCGAAAAAATTTTTAAATTTTTTTAAAACATTTTGGGGTGAATTTAAAGCTTAAAAATATTGGCTTTCCTCTGTTTTTTTTGGAACGCCCAAGGGCTCTTTTAATATAGGGAAGGATAAGGTTTAAAAATAAAATTTTTTAAGAACCTGGGTTCGAACCCGGGCTAGGGGGGAATTTTTCGAGTTCGGTCCGGGACACTTTTTGAAAGTTGAATTTTGGCTTAAAGGTCACGAAAAGCAGGGTTTAAATTTTTTGTAAAATTCCGAATGACAAAAAGCACTTTTCCCCCGCCCTTACGGAAATTGTCATACCAAACTCACGCTTTTGGTTTTTTGAAGGGTAAAAGTGCACGACAAAATTGACTTTTCGTCCCGTTTAAATGAAAAAAACAATTTTTTACATTTGCATGCAAATATAAAAAACTCATTAAACGGGTATGACTCTAAGGTTGGGTTCATTTTTTGGGTCTAATTAAATTTCAAACAGGGTCGAGGTTTTCCGAAAAAAACATTTCAACCTCTTTTTAGAATGATTTTATATCCCTGGATAAATTTTCCAACGGGGTGTATAGGGTAAGTTTTTACGGCACATATCCACAGGGCATTTTGGGCGGGGGTCGAAGACGATTTTATCACGCGGGGGCGGGGTTCGAACACGGCCGGTCGATATTTTTTTTATTTTGCATTGTTGTAAAATTTTTAATGTATTTTTAATCAACCTACTGCTCCGATTGGGGTAGTCATTCGTGTACACATTTGTGTTATTGTGTAAATAACATTATATAGAATTTAAAATTTTTTGTGAAAAGCTATGTTCGGGGGAGGGGGGGAGGGGCACGCCCCTAGAAGGGGGGGGGGGGTAAAAGGGTACTCCCCACTTCAAAAAATCAATCAATACAAAACTCAACATTATTATGCCCCTTCAACGAGTCTCCGAATTATTAATATATCGAAAAATAAAAAACAATTCAGCCCTACTTCAAAATTTCCAAAATCTTAAATTTTAAAGGGTATGCGTGCTCGCTTTTGCCATTTAAACAAGTCAAATTTTTCAAAAAATAGTCGATTTTGAAGCAAAATTAATAGAAATTAAATTTTGCAATTTTTTTTTTAAAAAACTTCTAATCTGGGAATTTAGCCCGATGGGCCCCCAAATTTAAAATTTTTCGTACTAGCGTTTATTTTGGGGTTGGGCAGTGGGGTGGGGGGGGGGGGTTTGGTGGGGGACCAAGACAAATTTGGTTTTAAAAATACAGGTTTTTGCCTCATGAACAAACCCAGGATATAAAAGGACTAAACCCAGAAGGATAATTGCTTTTTAAATTCCCAAAAGAGGGCAAGTCCTGGGGCACAGGACCTTTTTTGGGAAGACCCCCTTTGGGGGGCAGAAGGGGGTTTTTGGAAGGGAGGGGGGGGGGGGAAAAAAGAAATTTTTTTTTGTTCGGGGAAATACATGTTTTCTAGCCTCAACGAACACAACGAGGGAAGAGAGGAAAAAGTGGGAAGGGGATGGGGGGTTGGGGGGGGTTGGGGTGGGGGGGGAAGTCAGTTTTTTATATAAAAAACCTTGATTTTTTTGAATTTATAATTTTTGGGTCGAATCAATTTTTTAGGATTTTTTGAGGGACGTGCAATGGATTTTAGGGGGGGGGGGGGGGATTTAAAAAATAGAAAAAAGACTTTTTTTCATCTATTCATCAAGCCATTATAATGCATTTTATAATATGCCAAAGAGGGCAATGCCATGGGGGACAGGGCAACTTTTTTGGGGGACAGACCCCTTTTAGGGTTGGGCAGAAGCGGTCTTTTTGGAAAGGGAGGGGGGGGGAGCCAAATCATTTTTTGTTCGGGGAAAATACATGTGTTTACCCCAACGAACACAACGGGGGAATCGAGAGGACAAAGTGGTGGGGGGTGATGGAGGGGGTTGGGGGGAAGTCGATTTTTTATAAATCAAAACCTTTGATTTTTCATTGAAATTTATTAAAATTTTCGGAACGAACCAAATTTTTGAAGACTGTTTTTTGATGGACGCCGCAATGACACTGTTTGGGGGGGGGGGGGGGGGGAATTTAAAATAGAAACTAAGAATTCTATCAAATCTTCAACCCATTTATTTTTTGGAGCGATTCCAATGGGTAAGAGGGCCCGCTCAGAGGGACGGCCATAATATAAATTAGTTTTTTTTCTTTGAAAAGGGTTGGCCATTTTTGGGGAAAACCCAAAAAACATGGTTTTTTTTTAATAGCTCGGGAATTTGCCGATGGATTAAAACTCGGGCCTATAGAACCGCGGGGGGAAAGGAAAAAATTTTAAAGTCCAAAAAATGCGTCCCGGAAAAACCTTTGTCCGGGTTTTTTTAAAAAAAGCGCAAAATTGACGACCAAGTCCATTTTGGGCCTACGGAAGGCGGACGGGCCAATATTTTGACGTCCCGGAAAAGGCCCCCGGAAAAAACTTTTGTCCCCCGGTTTTTTTACGAAAGGCGCTGAAACCTCCCATCCGGGGGTGGAGGTGATTTTTTTAAATTAATTGAAACGTTTAAACATTAGTTGAGGTTGTAAAAACGGGTCATTTTAAGTAGAAAAAGGTATGGGCACTCGATGCCCTTTTTTTGGGGGGGGTTTTGGGACCCTTTACGCCAAAGAAGCATAAATTCACTAAAGGGGAGCCCCGGGAAGCATAACATGCGCCCAACCCCCTATTTTAAATCATTAACGGGAGGAAAAGGGGGGGGTGGGGGGGGGGTGAGGAAAGGCGCATTTTGAGTACCACTCAAATATCAAAAATACAAAGGGGTTATTTTTTAGTCAAAACAGTGATCCGACATTTTGGGGATTTTCAAAATTTTTAATTTATTTTTTCCTTCGTGACGTTCAGAGGGCCCCCCCGTCAATAGCAACGGGCCCCCCGAAATTTCATTTGAAAAGGGGAAAAAATTTTTGGGAATTTTTCAAAATAGTAGTTGGTCATATTGGGGGAAAGCATTGTTTTTTAATATCTTTCACAATTTCAGTCCGATCAGGTTAAACTCGGGCTCTACGGAACCAGGGGGACGAGGGCATGTTTTACGTACCCAAAGCGTCTTGGAAAAACCCTTTTTCCGGATTTAACTAAAGGCCAATAATTGAGCGCCCGGGATTTTGGGCTCTACGGAACCCGGGGAAATTTAAGGACATATTTTTTGTACCCGGAAAAAAAGGTCCGGAAAAAATTTTTTCCCCGGGTTTTTTCGAAAAGCGCAATAATTCTACAAACGGGTCCATTTTGGGCTCTCGGAACCGGGTGGTCGAGGCGATATTTTGACGTAACCCCGGAAAAGCGTCAAAGGAAAAAAATTTAAATCGAGGATTTTTTCGATATGCGCAGTAATCGACCGATAGTACATTTCGGGCTCTGGGATCCGCGCGGAACGGGCGAAATTTAAACGTACGGAAATACGACCCGGAAAACCCCCTGTCCCCCTTTTAGAAAAAGGGCAATTTTTACGCCGGGTCCTTTTGGGGTCTACGAACGGGCGTTCGGGACATATTTTGAGAACCGAAAAAACGCCGGTAAATTCTGTTCGGTCTTAAAAATGGAAAAATTTTGTCCATGGGGCCTCTCGGGCTCACGGAACCCGCGGATTGGTAAGACTTTTTACATATTTAAAGTTGCCCGCCGGAGGCCTTGTAGCCGGGCTTTTTTTCCCATCGGGTCCACTAAGGCTCTATGGAAACCAAACGGCAAGACAAAAATTTTCGTACCGGGAAAAAACGTCCCGGAAATTAAAATTTGCCTATAATCAAAATTTTTTCGTAAAAAAATTCCCCTTCTCGGGGCGGAGGGCAGGGTCCGCGACGAACCCAAAGGGCCGGAAAACAAATTTCTCAAAAGTCTTGGGTTAAAGACAAAAGGACCCCCAAAACTACCCCATCGCGGCCGTAGCGGGCCGATTTTCGGTTTGTCGCGGGAACGAGGGTTTTTAAAATCGAGGGAATTACGGTACGAGGTTTTTAAGCCCCCCGCGCAGCGGCTTTTAAACCGCGCGTAAGGCCCACTTGTAAAATAAATAGTCAGTATTTAAACAATATCTGCTGGATCCAGCCTTTTGTATAAGGGAAAAATGGGAAGTTCCCCGTTATGAAAGGCTCGCTACTTGTCTTACATCAACTTAAAGGGTTTTCCTAGTACTTAGGTGCCCCCCTTTGGGGCCCCCGGGGTAGAATTGGGCCCTGAGCATGGCTCGCTACCGTTAAAAATGATTTATGAGGAAAAGTCCCCCTTTCAAACATAGCTATAAGAGGGAGATATTACTCCCCTAAAAAAGAGGGGCCGGGAATCGTCATGGGGACACCAACCCCTTCCCCTTTACGAATCCCCCACAACGATGTCCATGACATTTCGAAAAAATGACAAAAACGAGAAGACGCGACGGAGAAACCCCCCGTCTTCCCTTTCCTGTGGTGGTTTTGACAAGCAGGGGCCCTTTCCTCCCCATATCCCCCTTTGGTTTTAGTTTTTCAAAAACCTAACGGTTGACGCGTCCTTTTAAACCAATAAACAAAAAAAATGGGGCAAAAGTAGTTTTTTTTAGTAGTGTAGGGACTAAAAACAATGATAAGTTTATGAGTTGTGAAAGCCCCTCTGTTTTTTAAGTGAGCAAGACAAGTATGAGAGCGATTTGGCTTATGTACACTGCCCTTCATATTTGAAAAACACTTAATTAATTCACAGACACGGCGTATATATAACAAAAACCACAGCAATAATTTCCCCCCTCCCTAATTTCACTAAAAAAATTAAATAAGAAGTGAGGACCCGGGACCCCACCAAAATGCTATTCTTATGGAGTTTCAATTTTCTCGCTCTCCCGGTACCTCCACCAAATGCCAATCAGAATCTGCTTTTTAATAATTTAGGTTTCTACGAACCCAAAATTTAAAGGCCCAACTTTTTTTTAAAAAATGTTTTCTTTTACCACGAAAAGTTTGGCTTGGGGGCTCGTTAAAAAAAAGGCAAATTTTTTACTTTTTTTATGCGAAACGAGGGAATAGAATGAAAAACTTTTGGGTCAATTTTTATATCCCGCATTTTTCAACCCAAAATTGGGGTTATTTGGAAAAGGACGCGTCAACGTTAGGTCATAAGTACCACTTCAACCTAGGGGGTGGGGGGAGAAGGGGCCAGGGTGGTCAGAACCAGCCACGGGAAGGGAGGAAAGGGTTTTTTTACGTCGCGGTCTTTTATTTTTCATCTTCGTAAGTCATGTCAAACTTTGTCGGGGGGTTCTTTAAGGGAAAGGGGGGGTGTCCCCCACGACGTTGCCACGCTCCCTCTATTTTGGGGGTTATATACCCCTCTTTCTAGCTGATGTTTGGAGGTGACTTTTTTTCTTTAATGTCTTTAACGTTCAAACTAATAATTTTCCTTTTGGGATTAACGTTACTAGAAAAATTTTAGTTATTTATATTCGAACGATGTTTTAATAAAGTATGTAGTAATATTTTAAGCAACAGGGATAGCCCCAAAAGGCCATATAAATTAAACAGTAAAAAACAATAAACATCACATATACATTAAAAAAATTATCCCAAATTTTTATAACAAATCACGGCTGTATCGGGGGAAAAACAAACACGTGATACAGACGCACGCACACACTCGCATAATATCACACTTACAATGTACTCCCAAAATATTCCCAAATAAATTTTTTTTCATTGATAAAAAACATCTACAGAGGGCTTTTTGGTTTGAAGGTATAGCCTTAATTATTAATAAAACAATTTTTAAAAAAATAAAGACGCACTTCAGTAAAAAGGCAGGACGTGAGAAATTTTGGCGCTTAAACCGGTAAGGTCATTGCCCCGAATGTAATTTGAAATTTAAATTTAAATGAGTACCGTATGGTCTTTTTGTTAATTAAGATTTGTTTTCTAATTTATAAAGTTTTTGAAGTTTTTTTTTTTAATCTTTCTAAAAGAGCTAGGATGATAATACAACTGATGTTTTTAGTTCCTCCCTTTTGGGTGGAGTGAAGAGAGGGGTCACGTCGTGCAAAACCCCCTATGCGCCAAGACCTGGAATTAGAGAATAACAGGTTACTGTGAAATAAACCAAACAAATTCACCTTTTAAAGAAGTTTACAAAAATCTGTCATGAGTAAAATAACAGTCTTTTTCATCAGCGTTTAAGAAATTATAAAATTTTTTTTTTAATTTGGTAGTAAGTCATTAAGTCTTTTAATTCGCAACTGTTAGGTCTTAATGCACCCCTCTACCCAAAGAAAATGTGGAGAGGAGGGGCCCATGCGGGTCACAACCAGCTTCGGGTAAGGGGAAAAAGGGGGGTTTCTCACGTCGCGTCGTCTTGTCTTTGTCTTTGTTCGGGGTTTGTCATTGTCTTTCATCGTTGTCGAGGGATCGTCAAAAAATAACCCAAGACCCCTGAAAAAAAGGGGTCACTTTAACCGGCCGGATTGATATTTTTATTTTATAATTGTTTTTGTTGTTTTTTTTTATGTTGTTGGTTTGTTTTGTAGGTTTAAAAAAGTAAAAAAAGCAGTAAATGTTTGGTTTTATTTTTTTGAAAAAAGGGGCTTTAAAACCTTTGGGGCGAAAATACGCCACTTACCCTTTGGGAATAGGGGAGAGTGGCCCATGCTGGTCGAACCACCCACGGGTTAGGGGGGGGAATTTGGGGTTGCAACAACTGAAAACGACGTGAAAAACTGGGGCGCTTAAATTTAAATTAGGTCATATTAGCCAACTGTGACAAAAAAATTTAATGAAATGGTTTAGGGGGTTTTTGATAAATTGTATTGTTTCTTAGATCTTAAAAAAAGAAAATGATGGGATGTAATAATAGAAAAAGTAAATTAATATTCATTTTTTTTGGAAAATTTATATGGCCTGATAAAAAAAAAATTAAATAAAAATAAAGTATAAAGAGCTACCCACTCAGCTAAAAATGTTTTTAAGGGGGGACGAAAATCAAAGAGCCCAAAGAAATTCTGTGGGCCCGACAAAAATCAAAGAGTGAGCGATAACCAACCAAAGAGTACTTTTAAAAGAAAAAATAGCAATCAGGGTATGGAAGGCGAAAACCCCCAGACCAAGCAGAATCAACAAACCGATTTAGAACTTCTGAATTTTTTAGTGCTTCATTTCTACGACGGTCCCAAATTCACCGTTTACCAAGACAAGAATGATGGATTAATCCAAATCGAGTAAAAAATTTTCACTGTCGGGGAATCGAACCCTGTACTTCTACATTGGTAGCAGATACCTAACCACAAGACCCCCGAAACTATCCCGCCGACGTGAGAAAATAGGGGCTTCAACTGGTTTTGGGCATATTACGCCGCCTGTGAAATGAAATTATGAGATGTGTTAATGAAATGTTTAAGATTATTTTTTGGGTTGGTTATTTTGGGAAAAAGGACGCGTCAACCGTTAGATCATAAGCGCCAACTATTGCCTAGAGGATTTGCGGGAAAAAAGACATGCAGTCAAAAAACCCTCCCCGGATAAAAGGGGGGAAAGGGGTTTGTCACGTCTGGGCGTGTCGTGGGGGGGGTCTCAAGGGGGGTAAGAGGTGTCGATGCGCCCCAAAGGGGTCGGATTAGTTAATGGGGGTAATTTATTCTCAATCCTTACTAGCTGATGTTTGTAGACGGGCTTTTTTGAATTTGGGATACGAAGAAAATTGGGGATAATTTGGTTTTGGACTCTAACCGAAAGGTCATAATGCACCACTCTAACCCAGGGGGGGGGGGGAGGAGGGGGCCCCTGCTAGTCAGAACCACAGGTAAGTGGGGGAAAGGGGGTTTTTCACTCACGGTCATCATTGTCCTTGTCATGTTTTTTAGTGTCGTGTCTCATCGTCGTCGAGGGGGGCGTAAGGGAAGGGGGCAAGGGCCCCCACGATGATTGCCAGAGCTCGCCTTAGGCGGGGGGTAATATACTCCCCCCCTTTCTATGATGTTTGCGGGGGAAATTTTTTCCTAAAATCGCCCTTTTTCGATTAGCAAACCATGCTCCGGCCAATTCTACCCGGGCCCCGGGGGGGAATGTGGATGTTCTCATTACTCGCACAGGTTTTTTAAATTTATTGGATTAAGGGGGAAACCCCAGACCCAAATATGATTTCTCAAAAATGCAGTAAAGACGTCTGAAAAGTAGTAGAATGAAAAAACGGGCTTTAAAAAAAGACAGATTTTTTATTTTTAAATTTTTTGGGGCATAACCCCAGAACAACAATTTTATTTAAATTACTGGAATAAGTTTCTCGTTCAAAATTGAATTTTTTAAAAGCGGGTTTTTTTTATATTTTTTTTCCCCACTCCGTTTTCTACAACCCAAGTAAAAAGGGTTGTGGATTTATATAATTTTTTTGCGTTGCACAAATTTTTTTCACCGCCGGGACAATTCAAATTTTGTACCGTTTTAACGGAAAAATCGTCAAAGCCCCGAAACCCCTATAAAAACCCAATAAACTTATATTAAGTTTGTAGTAAAGGGGTGTGAAATATATACTAAAACCGTGCTAAAATTATTTTTAGCTTTAGAATGATTCCAGTAATTTTAATACAAATGTTGATTCTAGGTTTGTCCCGTAAAAAAATTTAAAAAAAAAATATCCCTCTTTTATTAAGCCCCTTTTAAATTCTACTTACATTCAACGTTTTTACTCCCTTTTTTAAAATCATATGGGGTCTAGGGGACACGACGGTGAGAAAACTAGGGCGCTTAAACCGGTTGGGTCATATTGCGCCGCCTGTAAATGAAAGGAAATAGAAGAGTGAAGCGGGTATGTTTGATGATTAGATTGTTTTCTAAGGAAAAATTAACAAAAAATTTGATGAGGAGAAGTAATAGAAAAATAAAATTATGTATGTAAATAAAAAATAAAGAAAAGAAACAATGTGTAAGATGTGAATAAATTTTTTTAAAAATGATTACAAGGATGGAAATTTAAAAAGGTCGCCGTAATCATTGAAGAAGTTCTTCAAGATTGGGAGAGATAAAAATTGCGTGCGCAATCATCTATTTGGCACATTCTTTAGATATGAGCACGGTTAAAGGTACATACATGTGTCACATAGGGGAATAACCTTTTCTCTGGTAAGAGATTCGTGTTTTGGGCGTGTAGGCCTATACAAATTTCGGGACAATACCCCCTTTCTCTACGTGAGAGTGAGACGTAGGTGGACGAATTGTTATCAAGTGGGCATCAACTAGGGAAATTTGTTATTTTTGAAAACAATCCCCGATGCTTGTCGCAATCCAACAATCTTTGCTTTTCCACTCGACATCTGGAACGGGAATAGATGAAATAACTCGCGACCTGGGAAGTTTCCTTAGCACCCGTCAGCGTGTTCATTTCCCCTATGCCCACGTGCCCGGGTATCCAAAAAAAACTTCTATTATTTACCTTAGGGGTTAGTTTTCTAAATAAAATGGATGTCTTGTACAAAGATGACTAGAATACATAGTTTTTAGTTTGAAGTGAACTTAACATCTGAACACAAAAGGGGGGTTCCCCCTTAAGGACGCGTCAACGGTTGGGTCATAACCCACTCTAGCCAAAGGGGGGGGGGGAAAAGGAGGGTCCATCGGGTAGAACACCCACGGGTAAGGGGAGGGGGGGGGGGTTTCCACGTCACGGTCGTCATCGTCTTGCATCGTTCGTTGGTCTTTTCATCGTCGCCGGGGGGTCGAAAGGGAAGGGACAAGGTCCCGACGACGATTGCCAAAATCGCCTCTAGTTTTGGGGGGTAAGATACTACCATTCATACTAGCTGATTTTGCGAGGGGGACTTTTTTCTTAATCGCCTTTACGTTTTGCGTCTGTTGGGGGCCCAAAACCCCGGGCCCAGACGGTGGACTGATAAGGCTCGCTCACTTGTCTAACAAAACTCAACGTTTTCTTCTACTTAGATGCAAATGGTTTTTTAATAGTTGCATGTTTATTACTCATAAGAATATGCGTTTAGCAGTCCACTCTTTTTTAAAAAGAGAGAAAGTACAAGTACTGAGATGCGATTTTTGCTATTAGTCCCGCCCTTATTTGAAAATATTAATTAAATCCCCCGACACGGGGCCCTATATTAACAAAATCCACAGCAATAATACCTCCCTCCGAAATTAAAAACAAAAATAATAATGAGCAAAGGGAGACCCGGGCAACTCCCCCAAATGCCTATCACAATCTGCTTTTTTAAATCTTTTGTTTATGAGGAAATAGGGAAAATTTTTGATTTCTTTGTGATAGAATTACGACTTCATGGGGCTTAATTCCAAATATCAACACCCACTCATCACAAACTGGTAACAGTGGGGACATTAAATATAAAGCAACCAAGCCAACCCTGCGGCCCCGACACCATCGAGAGGAACATTGATAACTTTGACCGCAAATCTAAAAAACACCGAAATCAACGGGACCGATTCCACCCCGTAGACAGCACCAGAATAAACAAGGTTTATGCAGAAAAATCTGAGAATTGGTGCCTCGTTGCTAGGGGGGTTTCTAAGTCATATTTAAAAAAATTTTAAAGCCTAAAAACTGAAAACCCAAATCAAAGAAAAATTACTCTTGCCTGAGCGGGAAACGAACCGGACCTTCTCACAGGAAGAAAGCCTCACCACACACCAACGAGGCAGACTTTTTTGGGTTCTCTTTTTCCCTTGCTGGAAGGTGCGGGTTGTTTAAAGTCCCCTGGGCCATTATAAAAGGGACTAGTGAGGAGCCATGTGTTAGTACCTGGTAACATTCTCTGCCAACCCCCTAGCTAAGGTGGATCCGCAGGGTCTTCCCCCACTAGTCTTTAAGGTACAGTGGCGCATTTGGGGTTACAGTTGACGCGCCCCCCACATCAAAAATTTTACTGTTAATATAGAAAAATTTGAATTTAAAATTTAAATGTTCCCGGGTACCCCAACCCCTCACTTTTTAAAAACGAATTTGGTCGTTTTTCTAGTCATAACCCATTTTTAAAAAAAGGGAGTTTAATTCCCGCGAAACGTCAAAATTTGTCTCAGCTTTTTTAAATTATTTTTTAAGACTTGCAGAGTCTAATCCCGAACCCTAAACATATGCGATACGATGAGCTGTAGACCTTTTTTGACTTTTAGATCTACCCCCCAAAAACCCGACCCGACCCTAAATTTTCAAGTACCCCCCAAACCCGTTGTATATTTTAGTACAAAATACTCACAGAGAAAAAAAAAAAGTCGTTGGGGGACTTTAAAAAGTATTTTGGTATTTTTTATTTAAGGTAAACACATGGTTTCAGAAAAGATGATCTTTGGTACAGCCGTACAGCCCATACTTTCTCTGTATCTACAGAAACTACAACCTGGAGGGATCGGGTACAATATTTCTATATTTCTATATTTCTTTATTTCTTTCTCTCTTTTTTTCTTTCTTTCCTAAAAGTCTATCATATTGCCATAATTAGCTTACATCTATATTATTTACATTACTCTTGATATTATTAAGTTTTGATATGAATGTGCCATATGAGAGTCTTTTTTAACCACTTGTATATCACATGCAGCTTTTTATTTTTGCGTTTAGGCTATTTCTTTATTTGTTAGTCATTTTATCGGCCTGCATAATTTTTATGTGCATTAAACTTTTTGAACTTTGTAACAGTCATAATCATTTATTATAAGGGTGATTGTAGAATAATCGGCCAATTTACCCCTACCCTTTTAGTAAGTACTTATGACAGATACAAGATGAAAAAAGTGGAATGTATCTTGAATTAATGTAGGCCGATATGGTATTCAACTGACTTATAAATAAATGGACTTAACGGAAGAAAGAATTTGCTGCAGGTGATATTCAAGTGGTAAACACTCTCGTGGCTCATTCATGTCCAATGTATGTGTAATTTATTCTCATGGTTACAAATATACGTTTTGATTCTTTTTCAATTGATCTTAAGTCTTCAGTCTTTAGTCTTCTATTTAACTATCAATATTTCAATTTTTTAGGAAGCCTGTCCAGGGTGCGATTCATGCACCTCTTCAGGTGCCCAACTTGGTATGTTGCAAATAGGATATTGTGAAGGGATGTCTTTGGGCTGTTAATGGGACTCAATCCCTTGCATTTGCATTTACGACTGAGGAAAAACTCAGAAAAAAACTTTCAGTCAGGATTGGACGGTCTCAACGCGATTTGAACCCGGGACCTCCCCAATGAGAGTCGCGCGCTTAACGCTCGAGCCAACACTGTCGGTGTACATAATTAAACCAAACTTAACCAACTTAAAGAGCTCTCCACCCCACTCGTCTACTATAATTGGGTGAGCGAAGCGAAGACTTCAAATTTCACCGACCCCCCAAAAAATTTAGCTCCGTTTTTTTTTTTTTTTTTTTTTTTTTTTTCGTCTGTTTGTTCGTCTCTACCCGGGGAAAAAGGGATATGCGATCTTGATGAAAATTTGACACGACCTTTGTTTTCTCTGAACTTAGACTTGCCACGTTTTCGGGTACAATCGAAGAAATAATCCTCATGAATATCGTACTTTTACGATTTTTTCGATTTTTAGTGCGATATTTTCGTGCCATTTGGGCCAATTCTGACCAAACGGGTGGGGCTACAACGTCCATATTTCACATGGACATTAAGGTAATGGTGATGTATTGCTTTCTGAAAGAAAAAATTGAAAAAGTTAGCCAGAATCGAGAGAAATAAAGCTTTTAATATACGTTTTTTGACTTTTGTGCGATATTTTCGTGCCATTTGGGCCAATTCTGACCAAACGGGTGGGGCTACAACGTCATATTATACATTGACATTAAGGTTATGGTGATGTAGTACCTTTTGAAAGTAAATGTTGAAAAAGTTAGCCAGAATCCATAGAAATATAGCTTTTAATGTAAGATTTTTTACGTTAAATAATAACAAATTAACAAGAAACATAGAAACTTGACAACAATCACCTACAATGCGTCGGCAGAAAAACAAAGCACTTGCAAAAGTAAAGATATCCCACGCAAACTAAAAACTTTAAAAAGCTCATTCATCAACGCGGCGGGACTTAGCGTTTTCCTAGTAATATATAATATAAACTAGGAAAATGCCAGTCGTTGGAGACAAGTTAGAGAGTATGGTTAATTTTGATTAAGGACGCGTCAGCCGTTAGGTCAAAATGCACCACTCTTGCTTAGGAGATATTGGGAGGGGAGGCTCATTCTTGTCAGAACCAGCCACGTGTAGGGGGAGGAAAGGGCGACGACGACGTGAGAAACTAGGGCGCTTCAACCGGTTAGGTCATATTGCGCCGCCTGTGAATGAAAGGAAATGAGAAGAGTTAATGCAGGTATGTTTGATGATTAGATTGTCTTCTAAGTGTATAAATAACGAGGAAAGGGGTTTCTCACGTCGCGGTCGTCATTGTCTTTGTTATCGTTCGTTGTGTCATTGTCATCGTCGCCGGGAGGTCGTCAAGGAAAGGGGAGGTGTCCCAGATGACGATTGCCAGAGCTCGCCTCTAGATTCGGGGAGTAAAATACTACCCTTTCTTTCTAGCTGATGTGTGCGAGATGTATTTTTCACTTGAATAGCCTTCTACGATTAACATAGTGCTCTGGGCCAAATTCCACCCCGGCCCATATGTTGGCAAATTGCACAGAGTTGAAGGGAATCTAGTTTGTCTTCACCTTTTCTTCTTTCTCCCTTACCATTCTTTATAACACTGTATCGCTTTTGTTCACACTTGTCAAAATAACCATTCTCTGACGACTGTTTTTTTTTCTTTAATTTTATTATGTTATCTTTACAAATCATGTACTCCGTTGGGCCATCAAATTCCAACTCGCAACCTTCGCGTGGTTGGCCCGTGATTAGGGGTGTTCTTCTCCCTGAATCTAATGGCGAGCTCTGGGTCTTCGACGGGGAACTTTTTCCTTCCCTTTGACTACCTCCCCGACGGCGACGACAATGACAACAAGGAAGATGATGACACAGACGGAGACGACCACGACGTGGGGGAACCCCTGCCCTCCCCATACGCTTGTGGCTGGTTCTGATTATCACATGCCTGTCCACCTATTGTCCCCCAGCGTCACCCCTTACGTCCCTCCCTTTGTCACGATTAGCCAAGTTGCATAAATATGAGACGTTAAGCAATATACAATCAATCAATGTACTCCGTTATGTCTGAATGACAACTTGTTTTCTATATTATGTATTTGTATTCTTGCAACTTATGATTGTTGTTTGTTGTACCATTGTGACGCTAATACAGGCTAAAGATGGAATTGTGCCCTACAATGGCCTTTAACCGAGTGGCGAGAAAAATACATTAAAATAAATAAATAATAAGTTATAGTTTGGAGCGCGGACCACAAGAGTGAGCTTTAACTTGTATTGGTGGGGTATATAAGCTGACGATATACTTTGTAACGAGTGATGTTGCCTCAGTGTGACGCGCAAGACACAGTCACGAGTTGTCCCTGGTTCGACACCAGGCCTCAGCATCCTGACTTAACACGTTATGAAGGATCACCTCAAGGAACTTAAAATAACGACGTGAGAAACTAGGCGCGTCAACACGGTTAGGTCGTATTGCACCGCCTGTGATATTGTTAGTAAATGACATGAGTTATTGATGTTGATGACTATGTTGGTTTTTTACTTTTAAAAATAAAATTTGATTGGGTCACGTCGTGGTCGTCTCTGTCTGTGTCATCATCCGTCCATGTTATCATTGTCTTCGCCGTCGGGGAGGAAGTCAAAGGGAAGGAGAAAGTTTCTCAGACGACGACCCAGAGCTCGTCATTAGTTTCAGGGAGAAGAACTCCCCTAATCTCGGGCAAAACCACAAGAAATTTGCGAGTTGGAATTTGAGAAAATGCTGGTATATAGATATATAAAATAAAAACGATTTATTTAAATGGAAATTAATAAATAAGTAAAGTTCATTTTTATTTGTAAAGTGGGGGATTTAATAAAGGGCGCGTCATCCGTTAGGTCATAATGGGCCAATCTAGCCTACGATATATGGGGAGGAGGGTCCACGCTGAAATGCCCATGCAAATGGAGCAAGATCCCCGACGACGATAGCCAGAGCTCGCCTCTAGTTTCGAGGAGTTTTATACTACCATACATGGCTAATAAATAATGTTTGCGAGATGGACTTTTTTGTGTCATCGTCGTCGGGGTGGTCGTCAAGGGGAGTACGGGGAATTTTAAGTTCGAAATAGTTAAAATAATAATGATTTCAGTTCCCCAATAACTAGGTACAGTACGTGTTAACACAGAACTAAATGTTCAGAGAATTCATAAAATTAAGGTTCTGTGAAAAAATCATTAAAATCGGACAAAGCATGTAGGTGTTATAAGCTGAAGAAATTTTTTAAAAATCGAAAAAAATCGTAAAATTGCGATTTTCATGAGAAATAATTTTTCGATTGCGCTCAAAAACGTGGCAGTTCCTTGTTTAGAGATTTCGAAGGCCTCCATAAAATTTCATCGCAATTGGAGTATCGGTTTAGCCGGAATCGTGTTAACAGTCACACAAAAATACAGAAAAAAAAGAAAAAAAAAACATTCCGGATTATTTTCTCCAGTGTAGTGAAATGGAATCTTCGCTTCGCTCGCTACGCTCGCTACGCTCATTCAAATAAAGAATATATGTTTGATGTGAATTAAATGTTGCTATATAAATAACTTCAATGCATTCAAAATCGCAAACTCTCTGAAATGCTAACCCCCCCCCCCCTTTTTTTTACCCTTACGGTCACCCAGAACAACATGCATCAAGCTAAAGTTGAGGGGATATGCATCAAGCTGGTTTAGGGGATACGCGTCTTGTCGGATGTTATCGTCTCGATAACCCAACTCCTTTGAGCATAGAAATACATAATATTCTATATTTCCTTTACATGCCGCAAGCTAATAACCATTCAAACGGGTATTCACCTGCTTAACTCAACAAATATATTTCATTCAGACAAATCAGTTATGAATTAAGAAAGCACAAATAAATATTAGGCCTGCCTGGCCCCCAACAAGTCCCAAAAAAATTGTCAAACTTAGTATTTTTTTAGCTTGGTTCCATCAACAAAAATCTACCATCAGAAATAACATGAGGACTATCTTTATGCACCGTGACCTTGGAGGATTATGATCCAAATAAATACTGGCCATTATTTTCGTTTTCTTCAGCCTTTTATGTATAAATCCGCTTTATTTTGTTTTGAAATTTGGGTACGTGGTTCGGTCAACATATGCTGATTACCAAGAAAGGGTGTGATTTTGGACTGCATATTTTTGCCTTTTTGAGTGTATATTATCTGTGCACAGTTTTTCCAGACTCAAAAAAGGTTAATTTTAGATTAATACGATGCTCTTATGTCTATTAGAAACACGTTTAATTTTTTTTGGTTTATTTGGATTAAGGACGCGTCAACCGTTAGGTCATAATGCACCACTCTAGCTAAGGGGGGGGGGAGGAGGGGCCCATGCTGGTCAGAACCAGCCACGGGAAAGGGGAGGAAGGGGGGTTTCCCACGTCGCGGTCGTCATCGTCTTTGTCATCGTTCGTTGTGTCATTGTCATCGTCGCCGGGGGTCGTCAGGGAAGGGGACAATGTCCCGACGACGATTGCCAGAGCTCGCCTCTAGTTTCGGGGAGTAAGATATTCCGCTCTTTCTAGCTGATGTTTGCGAGGTGGACTTTTTACTCTTGAATCGCCTTTTACGATTAGCAGAGCCATGCTCTGGGCCAATTCTGCCCCGGACGACGTGAGAAACTAGGGCGCTTCAAACCGGTTAGGTCTATATTGCGCCGCCAGTACGTGATATTAAAAAATTATTATGAGAAGAGTTAATGGTGTGTTTGATGAACATATTGTTTTCTTAGTGTAGGGCCTATATATAAGAAAAGAAAATGATGATTATGAAAGACGATATAAAAAAATTCCCAAAATTCCAATTTTCTCAAATTTCAGGATCAATAGACCTAAATTTAAAAAATCGTGTATCACAGTTACAAGATATAACTTTTTAAACTGTCATTTCAGTGTAGTATTATGCTATAAATTGTGATAAGGGTAATTAATCGAGGGAGCGGAGCGACCGAGTATCTCCATTCAACTCAAACGGTTTTCATTCTGTGATTCTGTGTGTCTGTCTGTCCATCTGTCTGTCTGTACGTCAAAAATGAGCCGAACCGCTGAACAGATTTCGCTGAAATTTTAAACAGACGTCCGGCACGAGTTTATTGAGAACTGTTAACAAAATCAGCTAGATCCATTGCGATTTAATCCTGATTTTTTAATATCGATACCATTTGTTTAGTAGCAGCTAGCGGGACGAACTCTACGTGTCTCCCATGGCATAGTGGTGAGCATAGAGCCTACCGCACGGAGGGTTGGGGGTTCGATCCCCTTTAGCTTTGAACTTTTTTTATATTTTTACACCTAAATATTTTTTTTAGAGAAATGTGAAATGGGAAAAAAAAATTTTAGGTGATTTTTTTTTATCTTGGAAATTTTTAATTTTTTCACTCAATTTACTTTTTGAACTCGATTCCTTTATGAATGTTAAATTTTAAAAACTAGGAAAACCCCAAAATTCGATTTTAAAAACGAGTGTGTGAGCCAAGTGTTGAGTACGGGGAACATCGCCTTTTTTCTCCCATATCCTAAGGCACGATCTAGCCCAGTATGGGAAATGCTACCAGGTACTAACACAGGGGCTCACTCACTCTTTTTTTAAAAAACGAATTTTGGGAGTTTCCCTAGTAAATTTAAAAACGGGGGAAGCGGGAGCGGACTGATGTCCCATTAAAACTCAAACGGTCTAAATTCTGGTTTCGTGTGCGTCTGTACTCGAAAATCGGCCAAACCGTTTGAAAAATTTGCGCTAAAATTTTTAAAAAAGACATCGGCACGATTTTTACTGAAAAAATTTTAAACAAAATCAGCTAAAAACCCTTGCGATCTTATCCTACAAAAAAACAAAAATGTGTTTTTTTTTAAATTCGATAGCATTTGTTTAGTTCACTAGCGGGACGAGATACACTTAGCGGGCCCATGGCCTGGAGTAAGCTTTTTGTTTTTTTTGCCCCACTTTCCCAAGATCTTGTCCCCAACATTTTACAACCCGTTTTTTAAATAAAAAAAATAAATTGTATTTAGAGTCCCCCCCACTCATTTTTATATAATGTTTTTCGGGGGGGGAAAAAAAAATCAAAGCGACGACGAGACGACGTGAGAAACTGGGGGCCCCTTCAACGGGTTAGGTCATATTCCCCCTTTTTTTTATGACAATTGACTAGATGGGGGTTAATGGTGTGTTTGATTTTTTTTTATTATTATTTATTATTATTTTATTTTTATTATTATTATTATTATTATTATTTTTTTATTATTATTATTATTAAAATTACTATTATTATTTATTTTTTTATTATTATTTTTTATTTTTTATTATTATTATTATTATTAATTATTATTTATTATTAATTCACTTTTTTAAATTTTTCGGGGCCCCTTTAATATTAAATAAAACCCTTTGTAGGGGAGTTTCGGGTTATTTCGCCCGCGTCGCGAGTAAACTTTAAATACGTACCTCACGTTTCTTTACCTCTGTGGGTTTAACATATTCATGAGAACTAAAGGTAAATAAGTTTTTTTCACCCTCGCCGAACACTCCTCCGTGGCGGTGTTTTTGATTGGCTGGGGTGGCACACGTGGTGGAGGGGGGAAAGTTACCCCCCCCGGGTTTTGGGAAGAGGATGACTTTCAACACACACAACTAAAACCCAACGACAAAAAAAACAACAAAAACCCAAGTTTTTGACGTCATCCTCTCCAACCGGGGAGATAACTCCCCCACTCCACCACGGGGTCCCAAACCCACCCAAATCGGGAAGACCCGCCAGGGAGGAGTTTTTCGGCTGGGGCTGAAAAAAAACTTATCACCCCTAAAGTTCTCATGAATTGTTACCCACGGGAGGAAACGAAACGTCAAAGGGTACGTATAATTTTTTTCCTCGCGACGCGGCGAAAAAACCCCAAAATTTAAATACACGTTTGTTTTTATTATTTTATTTTATTATTTATTATTTTATTTTTATTATTATTTAGGGGTTTTTCTTTATTTTTAAAAACAATCTGGGGGTTTAATTTTGCGCCCCTGGTTTTACCCAAGGGGGGGTTTGGGGGCCCCAAAAGCCCAAAAAAATTTTACTTAAAACAGCTTAAAACAAAAGTTAGTCCCACATATTACGGGTAAAAAATTTAAATTTAAAATTTCCCAAAATAATAAAAAAGTGGTTGTGAAAAAAAAATCAATAAAATTTCCCCTTATCTAAAAAACAAGCAATTGTAGGGCAAAATCTTTTAAAGAGAGGGGAGGAGAGGGGAGAGAGAGAGAGGGGAAGAAAGAGAGTGATTACTGAAAAACAATCTTCGGACTATGTGGCCGTTTAAAGGGAAATGTTTTTTCTGCATGGGGAATGTAAGTTTTGGGGGGAAAAAACCCGGGCCCTTTGTAGGCTGGCAGAGGGGGAAGTGGTATGACCCAGTGGCTGAGATCACGATAGGCACGACAGAAAACAGTTTTCTTTTTAAATTCTTGTTATTTCTTGATTTAAAATTTTTTGATATTTTTCCCCCTTAGGGTTCTCGGTGTTCTCAATATTTTTATTTAAATGGGGATCCCCAATGTAAATTAGATATTAATTCTTTTAGTTTTATCGCATAAAATGATGTCCGGTTTGTTGTGGTCTAGGGTTTTTTGTCTTTTAAAAAAAACCTTTTTTATCCCAATACATTAAAAATTTTCGGGCTTTTTCGATCACAGGTGCAGGAGAATACTGAAATTTAAGGAGGGGATTGACAATAGATGTGCTTTCCCTTCCTAAGGGTGAAAAACTATCTTTGCTCCCGATTATGCCTACTGAGATACCCCCGTTTTTGGGCAATTAAAGGGAAAACCCCCAGTTTATAACATGGTTTTATTGTCTCCGTAAAAATTTTTTCATTTTTTTACACATATAAATTTTCATTGGATTTTATGATGAATTTTTTTTAGTTGTTTTTTTTTTATAACCTGATCTTTGGGTGGGAACATAAATCCTTGGGGTTTTAGCAAAAAAAAACTCCTTTGTGAAACCTCTTATTTATTTAACAAAAAATTGGGGGCAATTTTTTGGCTGCTGGATGCTTTTCCCGGGGACCTCCCATGTAGTGATTTAGTATTCCCGACATTCATCTTTTATAAATTTTAAAACTTTATTTATATTTTCCCGGATGGGAAAAAATCGTCATTTAGGGCCCGAGGGGAGTTTAAATTTTTTCTCGGATTTTTAAATTTTGGTGATAATGGAAGTAGAAAATTTAAAAAAGTATGAAACTGAGTTTTTTTGAACTTGCGAAAAAGCACAAAAAGACCCAATATTTTCCCAAACCCTTCCACCCTTTCCCTCCCGGGATATTTAACCTTTCAGAAGAGGGTTTTTGGGGGGTGAGTTTTTGAAGAAGGGCATTTTTTTCTTGTTAAACGTTAGGTCCCCTCAAGTCCACATCTACCACTTCACAATTACCAAATGAAAAAGGGCAAGATTGGTAAAAGGGCCCGCATTTAATGCCTTTTATTTTTTAGCTTCCTTTTAAATTTTTTTTTTTTAAGATAGTTTTAACTCTATGTTTATTCTTTTTTTTAAATACCTTTTTTAATTCCTTGTTTGGGTTTAAGGGAAAAATGTTTTTCCTCCCTTCCTAGGGAAATTTTTATCCCTTTTTTCGCTATTGTTTATGTTTGGAATTTTTTGCCCAAAACCAATTTGGGAAAATTTTCAGTTTTTTTGCCCAAATTTTCCACTTTTATATGCATTTAAGCACATTTATCTAATCCAAATTCCATATGAATTCTTCACTGAATTTAAATTTTTCTAGTCAAATTAAAAAAATTTAGCTCTTTTTTTGATTTTCCCTACATTTTAAAATCCTCCATATACAGAAAATTGTTTATCCTTGTCTTATTTCTTTACCGGGAAAAGGGGATATCCAGAATTTTTTTGATTAAGTAGCTCTGATTTCTGGTTTAATTTCGAGACAAAAAAAATAGAGGGCTAAGGGTGGTTTCCCCCCGGAAGATCCCCCCCTTTATTTCCATATTTTCAATAAATAACAGAATCTGAATTTGGGTTTTTTGTATTATATTAATTCTCCATGGAAAAAAAATTTAAAGAGTGCTTAAACACCGTTATCAACTGTGGATTTTTCCTTTTACAAATCAAAAACTTTGGGTTAAAACCAAACCCTGCGGAAACCCAAAAACAATGCTTTTTTTTAGTCTATGTAAGCTTTTGGGTAGATTCCTTTTTTTGTAATTTTTCATGTTTTGTTTAAAAATACTATCAATTAAAAAGTGCTTTTTTACATCCAAAATGCTTTTGTGTCATCCTTTCGTTTCCCCCGGCTAAAAATTTTATGTTCTGAAAATGTTCTGTTTAATTTTAAAGGGAAAGATTGATGGTTTGAATTTTAAATGGTCCCCGGGAAGCAAATAATGGGTCCCAAAAATTTTTTGGGGGCCGATCCCTTTTCCTGTCTTTAAATATCATATTGGTTATACCTTGAGTAAAAAATCCCCGGAACAAATGGGGTCGTGAAATACTTGGTTTTAAAAAATCCCTTTTGTTTTTCAATGCCCCTGGGTTTTGTTTTTTTTCCACCAAAAATTCCCGTATTTCCAAACACTCCAGGAGCTTTCCAAATTTTGAGTTTTTTTTATTGCATATGTGATGCGTTAATTTAATAATATATCCGGGCATTTTCCCCATTTCATCTGTTCTTTGTTCTATATTTAGGGGGAAACCTTCGGGCCTCGGGGGTTAAAGTCTTTTGGTTTTGGGCCAAAAGTTGCTCCAATATTTTCCCCCAAGGTTCTTAGTAGGAGGAGGAATTTTGTCGTTGTAAACCATAACTTTGTTTCCTAGTTTCCGATAAAACAGTTTCTCATTACTCTTAAACAATTTGTTTTCTTCGTTGTCTCCTGCTACACTGCACATATTTTTTTAAGCGTGCCGCTAGAGCTTTCAATCTTTGTTTCATAGTGTCCAAATAGTCTTCACATTTTAATCTGAAATCTTCTTCACAGGGATATGTTCCGGCTTTCTCAAAAACACTGGTTAACTTGTTCCTCAGGGACACACCGATGTGTTATTTACTAGATATGCTGTTAGATGTCCAATATCCCCTCTTAGTACGTTGATTCTATGTTCTAACCTTCTTTTCCATTTTTCCTCCCTTTTTGGTTTAGTCCTATTGTTTTCTGAATTTCTTGGTTGGATAAGGTGAAAGTTGAACTTCTCTGCTACAGTGACTGCTCCACCAAAATACAGCCAGATGAATTTTCATGAAATCGGTTGGATCTAAATTACTTAAATATTCTTCCAATATGTTATTCAGACTGTTAATGTAAATGCTATTTTTTTATTTGTAATAATTTTTGGTAAGTTCGGTCTCTCTTTGAAAGGAATTTGTTCAATTTGCTAATGTTGTTCATAAATGCTATTCTTATATGTTCTGCGTCGGTTCCATCATTATTTATGTTCTCACCGTCTCTTCCTATGGCCTGAACCTCATGCAACTGTGCAGGGGTCGTGCTAACGTCGTCAGATTCGAGATTATCTCGTCTGTATATTTCATACCCGACTTCTCGTCTTATTTGGTCGATTACATCTTGCCTGAGATATTGCTTTTTAAAAATTATATGAAGTCTATCTACAACATTTTGTTCTGTTATTTCTAGCTCTGGAAATTGTGTAGTATGCTCCCTGTATAACCGCTGTCTCCATCCAGGTAAAGGCTCGTCTTTACATTCGTTCACCCTAACGAAGGAGCGCATAAACATTTTCGTTCATTTCATGTGACCATTTTGTTCTTTTTTGCGTCTCCGTTCGTTTGTTTCTGGTAGAGACTGCTGGAGCGCCGGTATTCTGAGTGGCCGTGGCCGTAGAATGCAAGGCTTCTTCAGATCGTCTCTCCATTCTGATTAGTTGACTAAGCTCTTTGTCATAATTCAGTATACCTTGATTTAACTATTGTCTCTGCTTTTGTTTTCATATGATGTTTTTTGACCAATTTTACAAAATACATTTTGTAAAACTGTTTATATCTTTTCACATGGTACATGAAAAACAGAACCTAATACTTCAGTTTATACACTGACATTAATATTAAAACTGGATACTTACATTTGTAGAAAACAACGCTTATTTCACTCGCAAATCTGCAATGTATACAGAGCACATTTTTTCACTTGAAGGCAGACTAGATGGTTGCTATGGTTATTATTATTATTATTATTATTATTATTATTATTTATGGTTTTTAAGCATAAGCCCGCTTTAAGGACATAGTTATTGATTCATAGCAGTTGTCGAAAAAGTTTTGCCCCGACTGGGGTTCGAACCCAGAACCTCCGGCTTAACGTGCCATAGCTCTACCAATTAAGCTACCGGGACCACAGAACAAATCTTTAGGAAACTGCTATTTGTTGTGACTGTTGAGTGTTGACTTACATGACATAAATCCAACAGAAGACGGGAATGTAGCTGTCAAATCTGAAAGATTGCATGCATAAATTTCAATCACATCTCATCTCCCATGAGTTGGGTAGTATGAATATATGGTTTTTAAGCATAAGCCCGCTTTAAGGACATAGTTATTGATTCATAGCAGTTGTCGAAAAAGTTTGCCCCGACGGGGGTTCGAACCCAGAACCTCCGGCTTAACGTGCCATAGCTCTAACCAATTAAACTACCGGGACCACAGAACAAATCTTTAGGAAACTGCTATTTGTTGTGACTGTTGACTTACATGACATAAATCCAACAGAAGACGGCAATGTAGCTGTCAATCTGAAAGATTGCATGCAAAATTCAATCACATCTCATCTCCTATGAGTTGGGTAGTATGAATTTATGGTTTTTAAGCATTTTCGAACCCTAGTCGGGGCAAACTTTTTCGACAACTGCTATGAATCAATAATAATAATAATAAATAATAATTATTATTATTATTATTATTATTTTTAAATTATTATTATTATTATTTATTATTATTATATATTATTATTATTATTATTATTTTATTATTATGATTATTTTATTATGATGATTTTTTAATATTATTATTATTTAATAGTTTTCTAAGTGTATAGTAACAAAGAAATAATGATACGAAAGTAATTTAGCAAAAACAAAGTTATGTAGGGAATAAAATCAAAGTAATTAAAGAAATGTGTTTTCCCCACACAGCATTTGATATTTGTTCAATGTGTTGACAATATTTTCATCTAACATTTGGAATATCTCGAGTCAATATCCGATATCCTTAAATTGCAACTAGCAAACGTTGTTTAGCTATCCGAACGTCCCCGGAATTTGACAAGAAAAGATTGTCATACAACGTTCCACTTAAATATTAACAATCAACATTTTTTTATCCCTGCCTATAGATATTTGACTTAAACAATATATGGGCACACAAAAATATTGATGCAATATTTTAACAATATTTTTCTTGGATATTGGATGTGGACAAAAAGGGGGCGGGGCGTTGGAAACAGGCGCCCGAATGGAATAACCCCAAACGATCGGGTTAGGAGCTAAATAATTAGCAGGAACTTTACAAGTAACTAGATTACGATCGATTTCAGAGTTGTTCCTTTGGGGCGCTATCCAGACGCTCCGAAAAAAAAGGAAATTTAATTTCAATAAATTATAGGCTCCAAAAATTGTAAAAAATTATAATTTTTTTATTTAAACTGTATAGCATACACAGCAAAAAGCACAACACCCACACCAGATTTTAAACTTTGAAAAATTTAAATTTTTCAATCTCTAAACAAGAATAGTTAAAGGTACAATACATAGATTTTACAAAGTGATTACACGATGGTCAGGTAAATAGTGTCAGGAAGGGTATAGGATTTTGAGCAAACTCTGTACTCTTTCCCTCATCCTATGTGTGTGTGTATCGAATCAAAGCGTTGGACAGTAAGTGAATGTGGTGTCCTTTACATGAAAGAATATTTTAGTTTTATCCCCCCTCCCCCCATACATCTGTTTCTCATCGAAACACATTGTCTGTGAGATGTAATGTAAATTCCGACCTCTAATGGTCATAAATTACTGTTTGCTGGGGGTGCCTAATAATGGAAACGCGGGTGTTGGATTTTTTCCAGACTGTTTGATTGGATATGTGGGTTCACTTTTGGGGAATAGCTGATTATCCGCGAGGTTATTATTTAGTGTAAGGGGGGGGGGGGGGGAAAAAATTTTTTCACATCTAATTTATGTAGGTTAGTTGAAATACTTACTTGATTAAATTTTGATTATTTTTTGCTATTGCAACAATGGCTTTTTAGAAATTAGAGCGTTCGGCCTATGCGTCGCAAAAATGTGTAAAGGGTTTGAAAACTATAGGCCTACGTTACTTTTAGATAAAATCGGTTCAATATTTTCTGTTTTGCGGTTATTATCAATTTTAGCAAGCTGAGAATTTAGGCTTACTAGTTTTGTTAATTTCTAAATTTCCTGTCTAGATTCCTGTTTAAATTCTTTGAGGGACTAAAAAAATTGGGTTTTCACCATACTAAAGTCTCACTCCCATTTCCAAATCTTGTCTATGTTTGCTGAAATGTGTGAACAGGAAAATGTTGAACTCAAAAATACAATTACAAATATATCAGACTTGGGTATTGTCCTACAAGGAATCCAAAATCAAATTAGACTACAATTAGCTAGGTATAGGTCCAGTCTTGCAAAAAATGTGAAATATCAATATTAACACAATTTTTAAAAGCAATTTAATGAAATACAGATTTTGCCTAGAAATAAAAAATTTTAAAAAAAAAAACAAATAGAAGGCCTTATGCCTAAAACATTGGGAAGTTGGTGTTAAAACGGGCACTGTTACTTAGGCAAATAAGAAAAAAAGCTTTCAATGTTCACTGCCTTTAGGCTCCTAAACAGTCAAATTTACACAGTCAGTTTTAGTTTTTACTTCACTCGCCGAGTATTATTTATTAGTGTAGGAATGTGGTGATACGTTTACAATATTATCGTAGCGATGCGCAGACGCAGATAGCCTCCTCAGTAGGATAGTTTCGGACGCAGAGAGGTGGGCGGAATGCCCAAGCACCCCAGTTGAGTGTAGTGTAGGCCTAGGTAGAGCTGCTGATCATCCTCTCGATACGGGCCTTTGTTGGGTAGGGCTGGGTAGGTACTTGCTGTAGGCCTCTCCCAAAGCACTGCAGGGCTAAAAAAGTTTTTGTATAACTTGGTAAGCTGCCGGTGCTGCCATTGCGCAAGACGAGTCCGCGATGAGGGAACCATCGAAATTCACTATGCTGTCTCCGCCAAGTTTATTGGATCTATAAAATAGAAGATGACTAATGGTAGACTCACTGGGAATAAATGGAAATTTTAACATCAAAGATGGCTGGGATCAGCTATGCAAGAATTACCAAAATGATGATCGTACGATTCGCCCAAGTTAGTATACCTACAGCTGACCGTACGAATATAGGCCTAGACCACACAGCCAAGTACTAGAGAAAATGAAAAAACTTAAGTCCATAAAATTATATTTTTTTTCTCCCCTTTTGCATGCTTTTTAATTTTCACTATACCACTGCAGATTGAACATTGAACAGAACATTGTAAGAACATAGCCTATTTTAGTTATATAAATTTTTAGTATTTTTTTATTTAAAAACTTTTCTTTAAACCCTTTCAATACTTGCATGTTGTATTGACAAGATAACCCAAAAATGTTTTAATAATTGTACAAACTTTTAGCCATTTAACATTTTTACCAATACACTGTTTCCTAATGTAATTCTTTTACCAAAAATCAATTATTTTTAAAATATCTATTTATTTGTATTCTTAATTGACAACAAAAGTAGTTTTGTTAAAATAAGGATGATTTAATTAACATTAGTTTTAAAAATACTTTTTAACTCTACATTTTATGGTAACGGCATACGATAAGGGAATTACTAAACACAAATTGTTGAAAACAGTGTTTAATGTTGATAAAGTAGACTCCCTTGGTTAGTAATCACCCTTTTTTTCATTAAACTATCATTGAGGGTTAGATTTAACCTTTGGGCAAGCATCAATAAAATTTATCATTCGCTGGGGTCATTCCGTTACCAAGGTTTGTAATTGCTTTACCGAAAATAAATATCTTAAACATTTTAAAAATATAAACCCAAAAATGCCAAACATTCTTGAAGATTTTCAATAATTTGCATTAAAAACCCTCATTAAAGTTAGATTAACCCACATGCAATGGGATGTTCATGGTAATAATATGGTGCTGTATGGTGCTGTGATGAAGAATGGCCTAGCCCTGAGTGCATTGTCTGTGGCTGTGGTGAAAAGTTAGCAAATCAAGCATGGTTCCTACAAAAATTTAAACAGTGAAACGGTATTTTTAGTTTTTACTAAAAATAGTCAACAAATTGACATCACATTGCTGAACTTTTTTAAAATTTTGTTAACCAGGGCCTGCTAAATTACTACTTGGCTGAAGGGGTGCCGCTAAATTATTGGATGAGGTAGCGAGCGAAGCGAAGACTTCAATTTCACTGACCCATCAAAAAATTTAGCTCGGTTGTTTTTTTTTTTGTTTTTTTTTGCCTGTTTGTTTGCACGATTCCGGGCAAACAGCATAAGCGATCTTGATGAAAATTGAAGGGACCATCGAAAACTTGAAATTAGACTTCCAAATTTTTGGTAGCCTACAATCGAAGAAATTTTTCGAATATCGTACTTGTGTGTGGTGTGGTGCTACGCAAAAAAACTTACAAAAAAAGCTCATCCATCAACGACGGCGGGACTATAGCGTTTTCCTAGTTAATATACTTGGGGTGCCTTGAAATTGAAAAGGTTGGAACCATGGTAGGCCCTATAGAGATAAGGTTTCCCTTTAAATAGCCTAGACCCTAGCACTTAAACACTTTTATAAGCCTATCTCTGCCGTAGAATTACTTCGCGACGAGGCCGAATGCAGTTGAAAAAGTTGAAGAAACACATGGACCTAAATAGATTTTTTTTTAAGCCACGATTTAGCCCGGGGCGTTTAACCATTCTCACTCGAAACACTGAAGTTAAAGCAACATCGGCGTGGTCAGGGTTGAGTTGGGGCCCGCTCGCCTGAAAAACCCCGTATAACCGCTGGCTAAGCAGATAGGGTTTTTTTAAAAGCTTTGTGTGACAGCTTCGTTCTCCTCCGAAAGTTGCCTCGGCAGTCCGGGTTTAGTGGAGGAACCTTAAACTGTCAGGTTTTCACCGTCCTTTCGGATGGGACGTAAAGCCGTTGGTCCCCTTGGTACTTTCGAAAGGGGTAGGCTATGTGCCGGAGGCCTACAGGGTTTCCCCTCCTCCCTTCTCTATTAAATTTGCACTAGTGGATTACTTATCCGTTGCAAAGGAGACTAAATAATTATTTGAATTTTACCGGGTTAATTTGCTGGGGTAATTCTAGAGTTTAAAGTATTGAAACTTTCAAAAAGAAACTTTCAAGGGTACATTGAAATATTTCAAGAAATTATAAAACATTCGTATTTAAGGCATTTCTGCATTACTAGATTGATTTTATAAACTTTTATAGAGTTCTATAGGGGTTTTTTGAGTTTGTTATGTTGGTAGTATCAACCTTCTGCACACTTTGCAATCCCGTGTCAAACTGCTTCCTACCACTTGTTTTACCTGTTCCTACAATGGTAAAAAAGTTTATATTCATGGTCCAAAATATTTTACCAGAGTGGGAACAAAATAATTTTCAACTATTGTAACTGGGCAACTATGTAGGCCTACCAACAATGCTAGGCCTACTAGAATGATTGCTCACATCAAAAAAGTGTGAAAAAATGCCCCAAACAACTTTTTATTTTATCTTGATGATACTGATACGGTTTTAGTTATTTGTTATTTTCTCAGCCTACAGGATAGAAGTAAATGGCATATTTTTTGTTTTATTTCATCAAATTGCAAACCTCAAACTTGTGCGTACATTGTTTAGGTCCAACAAGCTAATGGCTGTGTCAAATTTTTTTAAAAATTGCTATTAGACAGAATGATTTGTTTGCTAAATATTATTCCTCTCAAATTTTGTCCAAATTATTTAATGAATTTAGAATAAGAGTTGGAGCGTGCCAAGTGTTGCGCCGTTCAACAGACGTAAAAATTGGGAAATGAGAATCTTTCCCAACTCTCGTCTCTTGTCACGTGACCTATCGATCGTTTTTAAAACTCCTCCTTATCACCAGTCGTCAATTACCAAATCAGTTTTCCGTTTAGTATAATTTATATATATCTCTCTCTGTGGGAGGCCTACTGGTAGGTCGACAAGAACTTTTTCAAAGTTTCAGCACCAATTATGGGTAATATTTTTAGAGATGCAAATTTTTTGCCAATCTTATAAAAACCTTTCTTATAAGAAAACGTGATTTATTAAAAATGGAGTTTGTATTCCTGAAGATTTCCTTGGAAATTAAATATTTCACAAAATTTTTAAAATTTTTTTAAACTTTTATTGAAACTGTCAAAAATGTAAATTTCATGAAATTTTCAAACACTAGGTAATTCTGTTTTCCCGGGGTCGTAATTCCGTTACGAAAAATAAATAGGGTTTAAATATACTAATTTATTATTTGCAATGAAGGTATGTTTTATGTTTAGTACTATGCTTCTGGATGTTGTAGAAGCTGCAAAATAGATTTTATTCCACCATTCACAGGGTTTTCAACAAAGCTTTCAGCGTAATTCCGTTACCGGTACCAGTAAAAAACCTGAATGAAAACTTATTTAAAATAATTTTAAAATAAAATAAACTTGAGCTAAATTTAGTTTAATTAAAGTCTTTAAAGTCAGTTTAAAAACATTTATGTAGGCCTACAAGGTTACTTAATTTGGTAATTTATGCCGAACACGGTTTTCCGAGAAAAAAGATGAAAAAATTTACTTACCATATTCCAGTGTGTGTAATTAATGTTCCTTAATTCATTTTTAGGTACCGCATTATGGTTTTTTTAATTTTTTTAAACAATGTTTTTCATCTTTTCACTAGTGGAAATTGAGCCGTCGTTTGTGCGTCCACATACTACATCGCCATGTTGATTTGGAAAGCGTGATCTCCTCTGACACGTCTCTACCGCTGCGTTTCGCAGCGTAAAAAAGTATTTTTGTTTCAAATCGCGACGTTAAAGGTTAAAAAAGGTTTTTTTTTGTTTAAATAGCGACGTTTTAAAAGGTTAAAAAAGGTATTTTTGTTTAAAATAGCGACGTTTAAAGGTTTTGAAAGGGTTTTTTTTAAATTTGTAAAACACAACGGAAAAATAGTGACGCACAATTTTTAAAAATACCTTTTTAACCTTAACGTCGCTATTTTAAACAAAAAAACCTTTTTTAACCTTTAACGTCGGGTATTTAAAAAAAAAATAAAATCTCTTACGCTGCGTACGCAGCGGAAGAGACGTAGCGGAGGAGATAGCGCTTTCAAAACCAGTATGGCGGCCTACGTCCGGTACGTACAGTGACAGCACAATTTACACAGGTAAAAAGACGAAAAACATTAGTAACAGTGAAAAGATCGTAATGCGGTAGCTGAAAATGAATTAGGGACTATCAATTACACATACTGTGAAAAGCTGGAAACATTTTATGCATTTTTTCTCGGAAAACCGTGTTCGGCATAATTACCCTTAATTTGAAATATTTTCTTTTGAATGTGTTGTTGGCTCTCTGAAATGTAATTCCGTTACCGTGGAATTGCCCACCTACACTTTGTTTAATATTTTTACCTTGAGATGGGCTAGTGTCTTAAACAAACACTTGGGGCCTACACCAAAATGCCTATATTTTCATTTTAGGCCCAGCCTGAAGCCAAACTAATAAATACGTAGAACTACGCGAGGCAACAAACAATTTTACACGTACCGGCATATTAATTGTCCAGCCCACTCGAGTCGCAGCCGTTCTCTAGTCAGGTTAGATCTTGGCCGCCAGACCGAGGATTTCACCTAACTCGTCGTAGAAGGCGCAAGTTGTCCTTCGATGTCCGCTCATGCTTTTGGAGTCCTTCACATTTTTCGAAGGCTGCGTACAGATGGTTTCCACTTAATCCCAAGTTGCTCTAGTGTCCGCAGAAACCCTGCATCCTTCATGTGGGGCATTACAGACTTGTAAATATCTGCATTGCGATATCTGAAAGAAAATTGTAACATCATGAACTTCCACTCAAGAAATGGCAAAATGAATGCTCCTGGCCTAGTAGGCCTAGGCTAGGCCTTGAATAGCTTGACACGATCTAGGGGCCTAGGCCTGCTTGGCCTAGAGGCTATATTAAATTGCAATCAATTGCAATGGCAAGGGGCTCTTATCCTTGGCACACAGTACAGTAGGCTGAATGTTAAGCTAGGCCCTAGCCCTAGGCCTAGAGTAGCCTAGCCTAGCTTAGGCCTAGGCTAGGCCAAATGAACTGGGTCGTAGGCCCAGTTAATGGAAGATTTTTCTTTTCATATGCCAAGGCCTAGCCTAATTTTGAACTAGGCCTAGCCTAGCCTAGGCTTCTACTTGGAATAAAATAGGTAACTTAACCTCAAACTTACCTCCTTCCATCCAGCATTTGCACGATGCTCTTTTCTTTGATTAAACCGATAAAAATTCAGTTTCTCTCTGTCCCCACGTTGACATGATCTTTCAGTTGCACAATATCACCAAAGTTCGACATGTTTATCAAATAAATTCTTTTAATACGTCCGAAAACAACAGAGCGTGAGCACTTTGACGAGTTGTGTTTTGTGTTGTGACTAGTGACAGAACAGAAAATTACGAATAACGATAAGGTCGAATCGATAGGTCGAAGTTAAATCTAAGTTTATATCGCCATGGTTCGCACATGCGCGTAATTTGAATGCTTATAATTCATGTTGAGAATATTCCGACTGTTGGATTGACTGACATTACTATGAAATGGTGAAACTTTTTAAATAATAGATATGAAAATAGAATAGTTAAGTCTTTTTGATGGTATTAAAATCCTTCTGCTGCTATAAGTTACCAAGCTTGGCCAAGTTTAAGACAAAACCACACGCACACAACCCGTCTTCCTCTCTTGATGACTGCTAGTCGAATGAGAACAGACAGGATGCGACAGGTCCAACTGCCACTTTTGACCGTTGAGATTTGATACAGAAGAATAATCTATAGATATTGCATGGGTATTTCGAAAAAGGAAATTAATTGAGAATACTGAATGATATTAAACAAACATTACACAGATACCCATTTAATATCCATATGAAACATAAACTGAATCGCCTAAATATGTTGCACTTACAATGTTGTATAAACCGCGAAACAAAGTTAAAAATGGACGTAACATTTTACAGACGTTGTGCACTTAATTCGAACGTCCAGAAGATATTGCATGCTGTATGGGATGAAGTTAATTAAAGTTTGTTAAATAGATTACTTTGGATGAGAAATTTGGAAAGTTTGTCGCCGTTATCATATGATAAAAGTTTCTTCATATGATTGGGAGAGATCAAATTGCATGCGCAAGGCATCATATTTGGTACATTCTGCTAGCATATGATGTACGGTTAAAGGTACATCACATGTGTCACGTATGGGAATAACCTTTTCTCTGGTTAAGAGATATCCGTGTGTTAGGCGTGTGTGCCCAATACGAAGTCTAGACAATACCACCTCTTCACTACGTGAGAGTCGAGACGTAGGTGGACAAATTTTCTTAGTCAATGTGGGCATCACACTAAGCAATTTGTTATTTTGCAACACCATCCCAAGATGCTTGTCGCAAATCCAAACAATCTTTGCTTGAATCCACTCTTGACATCTGGAACGGGAACTAGATTGAAATCAACGTCGCGACGCTGGGAAGCTTCCTTAGCAGCCCTATCAGCGTGTTCATTTCCCTCTATGCTCACGTGTCCAGGTTTGCAACAAACTCTATTATATAACCCCTAGAGGTTAGTTTTTCTAAATATAGTATTGGATGTCTTGTACCAAATGATGACTTGAATATAAGAGTTTCAAAGCTTGAAGTGAACAGCTATCTAAACACAAAAGGCATTTTCCACAATGGCAATGTAGAATGTATTTGTGAGCTTCACGGATGATGAATAAAACCCTGCAGTGGAAACTGAACACACGTCGCTTAGCCTGTAACGTTCAGTTAAGGTGGAGCAATAAAAGACACTTCCAACCTTGTTGTCAATTTTGGAGCCATCTGTGAATACCAAAGTAAACCTTTGATGTGCATGGCAAATCTTTCTAAAGTTAATTTTGAATACACTATTGCAAGTAGAGTTTTTATCAAAACGTCAAAGGTCAAATATAATAATCGGCTCTGGTGTAAACCAGGGCGGGTTATTGCTAAATACAAAATTAAAAACTTTTGGCAGATGAAATTCTATAAGATTAAACAAAAGTTTACATCTTAATCCCGTTGGAAGAGATGCCTTGGGTTTGTTATCAAAGTGTCTGACATATGTCGTGTTAAAAACATTCCGATTTGCTGGATGGTTAGGCATAGCTTTAATTTTCATTACATACGTACCCATCAAGAGGTTTCTCCGTTCTGCCAAGGAGGACACACCTGACTCGGCATACAAGCTGACTACCGGGCTTGTTCGAAATGCACCAAGAGCAATTCGAAGACCACAATGGTGGACAGTGTCTAGAAGTTTAAGGGTTGTGTTACTTGCTGAAGAGTATACGAAACATCCATAGTCCATCTTGGAGCAAACTAAAGATCCGTAGATTCTCAACATGCAAGTCCTATCTGCACCCCACGATGTATTACTGAGAACTTTCAATAAGTTGAGTTTCAACATGCATTTTTTGCGTAACTCAACAACGTGGTCTTTCCAATTTAGCTTTTTGTCAAACACCATGCCGAGAAGACGGACATTTGTTTTGAATAGAAGTTCTACATTGTTAAACGATAGTTGTGGGTTGTTTTGGATTCCTTGAAGACGGCAAAAGTTAATGCACTGAGTTTTTTCGGGAGAGAATCGTGTCCCCCGCTTTCGAGCCCATTCACTTATATTGTTCAATCCCATTTGCACGTGTCTTTGAGCTGTTAATAAATTTATTGATCTGAAGAAGATTCCCAGGTCATCTACAAATAGAAATCAAAGCGACCAAGCCAACCCAGGAGGCCCCGACGCAATCGACGAGTGAACGATAACCAACGAAAGATCGATATTTGTAATAGGAAATATAGCAATCAGTGGTATGGACAGTGCGAACACACGCTTATCAACGCCAGAATCAACAAGGCCGATTCAGAACAACTCCGAATTTATTATGTGCTTCGTTGCTAGGACGGCTCCAAAGTCACCGTTTACAAACTCCTAAGACATGAACTGATGGACTTAAGTCCAAATCAGAAGTTAAAAAACTTCTGACTTTAACGGGAATCGAACCCTGAACCTTTTGCGTTGGGGGCAGATACGCTAACAACAAGACCAACGAGCCACACACAAGACCATCGAGCCACACAACATGCAATAATATCTATTAATATGTCGCCGTTATCTTGAATCCACTTTATATTTTTAAATTATTTGTATTTATTTTATTATAACCATCATTATACAACATAATAAAAAAGTATAAGCCTAAATAATATTCCAGAGTACTTTAATATGTTAAATAAAAAACAACAATAATAATCCAAGTTTTCAATCACACGGTTTGAGTTCTATCAATCGAATTTACTCACCCTACGTGAGTGAAGAGTTTCGTATGCCTACTGAAAGAGTTACAAATGTCATAGTTTAAATTTATGTGCCAACTGTCAAATGTTGTGATCGCGGAACAAATTTTGTTCAATCCGTTCCATAACTCATTCCTTACCTTGCTACATGCATAGAAAGGCACATAACAACTAATTATTTTTATAAATAATGCAAAAATTGTGTTCGCGCTGTGTTATTCCTCTACGCTCCGCGCTACGAGCGCTCGCTATAGTCGGCCTCGTTTCGTGACGTCACTCAACGCAGTTGTAGGCTGTACCCTCACGATGGGGTGGGGGTGGGGGGGGATGCTGGTCAGAACCAGCCACGGGTGTAAGAGGAGGAAAGGGGGTTCCCACGTCGCGGTCGTCATCGTCTTTGTCATCGTTCGTTGTGTCATTGTCATCGTCGCCGGGGGGTCGTCAAGGGAAGGGGACAATGTCCCCGACGACGATTGCCAGAGCTCGCCTCTAGTTTCGGAAAGTAAATACTCCGCTCTTTATAGCTGATGTTGGCGAGGTGGACTTTTTCTCTTGAATCGCCTTTTACGATTAGCAGAGCCATGCTCTGGGCCAATTCTACCACGGGCCCAGACGGGGAGCTCTATATTATTTACCACAGCCCGATACCATTTCTCATATCAAGCGACGAAGACTTAGACGACACCAGTAACCAGGGCGTGTCACCGAGAGTATTGCGCCGCTTGTGAAAATAATAAATAGTCTTTGTTGTTATTTGTTTCTTGAATATTGTTATCATGCAGGTTTGAACATAGAAGATAAGTACAGGTGATTCTCTCAAAGGGTTGTTATTGTTTGATTTATTGTTGTATAACATACAACTGCCTACGTGGAAGATCGATCACTAATTTGATCAATTTTCACTTTATTTGTATTTTATTTTATTTTTTTAGGGTTATACCTTTCTCGGCTATGCACTTTGTTATATTAATTAAACCACATAGCATATATGAGCTTACATTTTACTGTATGCCAATAGAGTTGTATACACAGTAGACGACATGAGAAACTAGGGCGCTTCAACCGGTTAGGTCATATTGCGCCGCGTGTGATTATGAAAGTTGATGAGGTGAATTAATGGTGTGTTTAATGATTAGATTGTTTTCTTAGTGTATAAATAACAAAATAAATGATGATGATGAAAACAGTTATAGAAAAACAAAAGTTATGTATGTGAATGAAAATAAAGGTATTAAAGAAATGTGTATGATGTGAATTAAATTTTGGTAAATAGATTAGTATGGATGAGAAATTTTGAAAGTTTGTCGCCGTTATCATATGATAGAAGTTTTTCGTATGATTGAGAGAGATCAAATTGCGTGCGCAAGGCATCATATTTGGTACGTTCTGCTAGCATATGATGTACGGTTAAAGGGACGTCACATGTGTCACATGGGAATAACCTTCTCTCTGGTTAAGAGATATCCGTGAGTTAGACGTGTGTGATGGCCTATTCGAATTCTGGACAATACCCCCTCTTCTCTACGTGAGAGTCGAGACGTAGGTGGACGAACTTTATTAGTCAGTGTTACGGTCAAGTTTCTTTTTATTATTTGGATTAAGGACGCGTCAACCGTCAGGTCATAATGCACCACTCTAACCTAGGGGGTGGAGGAGGAGTTTAACCATGCTACCCATGCTAGTCAGAACCAGCCACGGGCAAGGGGAGAAAACGGGGGTTCTCACGTCTCGGTCGTCATCGTATTTGTCATCGTTCGTGGTGTCATTGTCGTCATCGTCGTCGAGGGGTCGTCAAGGGAAGGGGGCAAGATCCCCGACGACGATTGCCAGAGTTTGCCTCTAGTTTCTGGAAGTAATATACTCCGCTTTTACTAGCTGATGTTTGCGAGGTGGACCTTTTCTCTTGAATCGCCTTGTACGACTAGCAGAGCCATGTTCTGGGTCAATTCTACCCCAAACCCAGACGGAGGTCCATCCAGTAATGGCCAGGGTGGTTTTCATTTCAGACATTTGTTGTGGGGAGAGGCCCGTGCTTGTCAGAACCAGCCACGGGCAGGGGGAGGAAATGGGAGTTCTCACGTCGTGGTGGTCATCGTCGAATCAAAACAGCGTTTTGCCCACAGAGCGGCAGAGCGAAGCTTAAAACTTTGGGACAGCGGACCAAACCATACTGGATGTCAACAACCGAGAATACCAATGCCACAAAGCAATGGTTTATTTTTGACAAGTTTATCCTCGAACCAAGTGAATAATCGACCCTCTGTTTGCTTCATTCTTGCTGTAAGATCTCAGTGTACACTGTTATAATCATGTTACCAATATATAGTCAGTATTTATTACAATCTCATGCAAAGCTACGTTCAAAAGTCCAACCCAAACATGTCTTTCTCGTCCAAGAAGATATGAAAACATCTGACAGCGCAAAATGTTTTAACAATGTTTCCTCACCATCTTGTCGATGGAAGGTTTCAAGATTCCAACGCCAGTTGACCTAACCAAATACGAGAGTTTCAGGAAGGCTTTGGCTGGCGCAGTATCTACTGGCTTTGGGCACCTGGCGGGCTACGAAAGCAATTTTAACATAGCTATGATAGGAGTATAGGAAGAAATCACGTATTTGTCATCGCCTACACTCAAAACACAATGTGTACGACGCAAAATGTCACTATATAGGATAGCTGTGGTTATTGAAGTAATTTTTCTCAACAACGAAACGTTAGGTTAACTTTTTAAGGGGTGCCCAGGGGACTGTCAACCCACACCACCCCTAGCAAGCCGCCGACAAACACGAATTAGAGGCAAATGAGTCGAGGAAAATTTCTTTCTTAATTAACTTTGTTTGCCAAGCGCGGGAAAACTTTTTGAAAAGGGGTTGACGACGACGTGAGAAACAAGGGCGCTTCAACCCGGCAACCGGTTATATCATATTCGTCGCCTGTGATATTGAAACCTCATGAGATGAGTTAAAGGTGTGTTTGATGATTATATTGTTTTCTAAGTGTATATAAGAAATGAAATGATGGGGATGACATTAATAGCATAACAATAGTTAATTATTTATTTGAAAATGAAGAAATGTGTATGATGTGAATATGCCCATTTAAAAATACAATTGGCCTTTAAATCCACCTAATTTCACATAAGGTTTATACCACTTTTTTTACCTTTAATATTTATCCAAATTAATCAGAATTTTTAGAGGCTGTTCAGAAAGGATAAGCGCATGTTGCTATCAAAACTTATTTTGATATGTCAAATATTAATTGCATCCTACCCAAAATTGAGGAAATCACTACAATTTAGATGTTGGGTGTCATATTATTGGCTAGTTAATAAGAAAACTGAGCTTCCCTTTGGGCGGCTCCATGGACAGCGCGTCTGCGGCTTGGACCTCGTTCCCTTTGGGCGGCTCCATGGACAGCGCGTCTGCGGCTTGGACCTCGTTCCCCTTTGGGCGGCTCCACGGACAGCGCGTCTGTGACTTGGATCTCGTTCCCTTTGGGCGGCTCCATGGGCATCGTGCCTGCGGCTGGCGTGTCAGATTTCTCACTAGGCCCCTCGGTCTTCTCGCCTTGCTTGTTAGATTTCACGGTTGGCTCTTCGGTCTTCTGGTCCATCGAGTTGGGCTTCCCGGATATTCTTTGGCTGCAGTTTGTTGGTTTTGTTGATTTTTTGCTGTCTTCTACTGGGCACATTGAAATTCAGCACAGTTCTGTTATATTAAGTAGAAATTCTTCAAGCTTTCTGTTTCACTGGTCAGTGAGGTGGTTTTCAATATCATCATTAATAAAACATCAATTTGAGTTAACAAAAACTGCCCCGAGATCTTCGCAGATACACCTTATAGCTTCATTGATCTTATCAGTCTTTCCATCCTGGATTCCTGACCGATAAATGTTGGCTGACACTATAATCCTAGCATTTACATATCTCATTTTGCAGGAGCGAATTAAATGGTACATGTCGTCCACTATATCTTGTGTTGATTTTTTTTTTATAATTGTACCCATGTGGAATGTTACAATTTCTATGTTGGCATCGTCTTTGCTCTTCCCATTCTCGATCACGGAGCGGAGTTGGGAAGGATTTATCTCCGGGTAGCAGCAGAGATGCGAATGCTTTGTCTTTCTGATGCTGTGGCAATTTTTTAACATCGATTCTACCCAGAAAACATATTTATAATCGCTGGTGTCTGCTTTAGTCTCAATATCATCATGTTTCGTCTTGGGCCTGTGGTATGGTTGGTTGGATTTTTCCTAAGTTTTCCATTTGTTGATGGCATGTGATTGAATGCGAGGAAATTCATTCTCATATTGTTTAGATTTTTTTTAATAAGACTTTGATAGTAGTTTGATGTTAGTATGGGGTTTTATCTCCTCAAGTCTGATGAAGGCCTAGATCTTGTTTGGTACTCTTGAAAGCTTAGGCCTACTTGCTTAGATTTTGATAATATTGTGGTTTTAGTTTGTTGTGAATCTTGATGTTGTGAAGGTTCTGAAGTTGTTGTTTCTTCTGCAGCCCTGTGCCTGCCTGTACTCTGACAGGATTTAGCCTTGTGGTCTTGTGACAGGTCTGGTCCAGTGAGAATAGGTCAAGGCGTAGGCGGCTTTGTTCCTTCCCATAAAGCACTGGCGTTGTGGTTACCGGAAGGCCTACCAGTAGGCCCAGGTCTATAATGCACCACTCTTAACTGGGGGGGGGGGGGGGGGGGGGGGGGGGGGGATTCCATGCTGGTTAGAACCAGCCACGGGTAGAGGCAAGAAAGAAGGATACTCACGTCGCGCGCGAGTATATAGCCAATAAGACTTACTTGAAGTAAAAATATATATTCCTCATGCTCTATACCTTATATTAAATTCAGGGTTAACGCTGCAGGTCTACATTTACACCTGCAACTAACACCTACCTACACCTGCATGTAAGCATGGTACAAATGAGCAGATATAATAAAATTACATATCTTGACGCTTCAGGGGCCATCAAATTCCAACTCGCAACCTTCTCGTGGTTTGGCCCGTGATTAGGGGAATTTTACTCCCTGAAACTAATGGCGAGCTCTGGGTCGTCGTCGGGGAACTTTCCCCTTCCCTTTACTTCCCCGACGGCGACGACAGTGACAACACGGACGAATGATGACACAGACGGAGACGACCATGACGTAGGGGAACCCCTGCCCTCCCCATACGCTTGTGGCTGGTTCTGACCAGCACAGGCCTGTCCACCCCTTGTCCTCCCCCCGCGTCGTCCCTTACGTCTCTTTCTTCGTCTCGATAAGCCAAGTTGCATAAATATGAGACGTTAAGCAATATCCAATCAATCAATTGGATAAAAAATAAAATAACAGTGTTTGATTGGAATTAATTTTGATAAATAAATTAATTTGAATGAGAAATATAGAAAAATTGTCGCCTTTATCATTTGATATGATAGAAGTTCCTTCATATGATTAGGAGAGATTAAATTTTGTGCGCAAGGCATTATATTTGGTACATTCTGCTAGCATATGATGTACGGTTTAAGGTACATCACATGTGTCGCATCTTGGAATAACCTTGTCTCTGGTTAAGAGATATCCGTGAGCTAGACGTGTGTGGCCTATTTGAATTCTGGACAATACCACCTCCTCTCTACGTGAGAGTCGAGACGTAGGTAGGCGTATTTTTTAATTCAGTGCGGGCATCACACTATGGAAGTTTTAAATTTGCACCACATCCCAAGATGCACTGCAAATCAAAAATCGTTGCTTGTACCCACTCTTGCCACTCAATTATAGAACCCAAAGAGTTTAGTTTTTCTCAATATTTTTGAGTTTTTTTTTGGATAATGGGTGCGTCAACTGTAAGGTCATTATGCACCACTCAGGTCTAGAGGATGTGGGGAGTAAGTGCAATGCTGTTTTAAAACAAGCCATGAGTAAGGCGAGGAAAGAGGGACTTTCTCACGTCGCGGCCTGCGTCTAGGTCATCTTTCGTAATGTCATGGTCGTCGTCGTCGTCGTCGGGGTGGGGGGGGGGGTCGTCAAGGGTGTGGGAGAGTCCCAGACGACAACTTTTAGAGGTCACCTCAAGATTCGGGAAGTATACTGCCCTACTCTAGCTTATATTTGCGAGGTGTACTTTATCCCTTGAATCGCCTTTTACAGATAGCAGAGCCATTCTCTCGGCCAAATGTACCCAGACTAAGACGAGGGAGGGAGGGAGAGGAATGGAGGTGTCATCAAGTCGTGGTCGACCTTGTCGTCGGTCTGTCGTCGGGAAGCTCGCCAAAGGAATTGTATAAGGTAAAGATGACGACGTATAAATAAATAAATACATTCGTATTTAGAGTCTACCCTCTCATTTAGCACATGCATCAGTTGACGAAGACGACGTGAGAAACAAAGGCGATCGACCGGTTAGATCATCTTGCGCCGCCTGTGATATTGAATTGAATGAAATGAGCTAAAAACGAGATTGTTGATTAAATTGTTTTCTAAAAGTATAGAAAGAAATGAAAATGATGGTGATGAAAGTAACAAAACAAAAGTTATTTGTATGAATGGAAATAAAATGAACAAACGCGATGTGAATGATGTAAATAAAATATTGTTCAATAAATCACTTTGAGTGCGTTATTTTTTCTTTAGGGTGCGTAAACCATTAGGTCTTAATACCCACCCTAGCCTACGGGATATGGGAACGAAGGGCACATGCTGGTTAGATCCAGCCACGGGTACATGTGGAGGAAAGGGAGGGTTCTCACGTCGCGGTCATCATTATTTTGGTCATAGTTCGTGGTGTCTGTCTTCATCGTCGTCGTTGGGTCGTCAAGGGAAAGGGGCAAAGTTCCCGCGACGATTGCCAGATCTCGTCTCTAGTTTCAGGGAGTATATATATCCTAGCTGATGTTTGATGTTGACTTTTCCTCTTAAATCGCCTTGTACAATTAGCAGAGCCATGCTCTGGGCCAAATCTTCCCCGGGCTCCCACGGGGTTGATGTTAATAGAAGGTGTACGACAATGTAGAAACTAGGGCGCTTTTATTGTTTTTTTTAAGTCATATTTCACCGGCTGTCATGTATCAAGTCTGTTAATAATTGAATGTATTGATTTTATGTTTGTTTGTTATTATGCTAAATACAATTTTTTAAATACTTTTCGTTGGGGGAATCTGCCCTGGGGTGCAATGAATGTCCCTATTCAGCTGTCAACTTCAGGTATATTGAAATGAGTATTGTAAAGGGATGCCCGAGGGCTGTTAAAGGTTACTCAATCCTTTGCCTTCGCATTAACGACCGAGGAAAACCTCGGTAAAACCTTAAGTCTGGACGGGTTTCAAACCGGAACCTCCCGAATCAGAGTCGCGCGCCTAACGCTCAACCAACACTGTCGGTGAGTGTTAGTTATTGTTGTCTTAGTTTATAAGGTAGAGAAAATGTTATGAAAATATAAGATTCTCTCTGACAGCGAAGTGATTTAAAACGATAAAACATCTTCAATATGATTACATTAATAACAACTTACTGATTATTGTGCGCCTTGGGAAAGGGGATCAGGGGATCAGACCATTGCTGGACAGATCCACAGCCGACCAACGAGTTGCAGGTTATTAGGTTTAATGGTATGTCAACCGTCAGGTCATTAAATAAAATAAATTGTGAATAAATTGTATTAGAGTCTACCCACTCAGTTATATAACTGATTTTCAGTGGGTGACAGTAAATCAAACCGACTAAGCCTATCCTGTAGGCCTCAATGCAATCGACGAGTGAGCGATAACCAACCACAGATCGATATTTGTAATAGGAAATACAGCAATCAGTCGCATGGACAGTGCGAACACCCGCGGATCAACGCCAGAATCAACAAGGCCGATTAAGAACAACTCTGAATTTATTATGTGCTTCGTTGCTAGGACGGCACCACAGTCACCGTTTACAAACTCTTAAGACACAAACTGATGGACTGAAGTCCAAATCAGAAGTAAAAAAATCCTGACTTTGGCGGGAATCGAACCCAGGACCTTCTGCATTGGAAGATGATACGCTAACGAAAAGACCAACGAGCCACACACATTATACGAGGGAGCGCAGCGACTGGGGTCTTACAATTCAAGTCAAACTATCAATAAATTTGTACAGGATGTAAAATTTAAACAGTTGTGAGGCAGGGAATCAGCCAACGTCAATGATACTCAATTTCAATAAAACTAGACTAAATAAAACTTAGTTAGGTCATTTTACGCCGCCTGTGATAATGAAAGTTATTGAGATGAGTTAATGAGGTAGATGAAAAGATTGGTTTCTTAGTGTAGGTATGTTTAACATTTTAATTTTTTTTTAAATTTTTTGGAGTAAGGACGTGTCAACCGTTAGGTCATAATGCACCACTCAAGCCTAAGGGATATGGGGAGCAGGGGCCAATCCTGGTCAGAACCAGCCACGGGGAAGTGGAGGGAGGGGGGTTCTCACGTCGCTGTCGTCTTTGTATTTGTCATCGATCGTAGTATCATTGTCATCGTCGCATGGTTGTTCGTCAAGAAAGAGGGTAGGTGTCCCCGACGATGACTGTTAGGGCTTGCCTCTAGATTCGGGGAGTAATATACTCCTTCTTACTAGCTGATGTTTGCGAGATTGACCTTTTCTCTTTACTCGCCTTTTACGGGTTAGCAGAGCCATGCTCTTAGCCAATTCTTCCCCGGGTCCAGACAAGAGATATGTCAACATTAATGGCGACGTGATGAACTAGGGTGCTTCAACGGGTTTTGGTCATATTGCGCCACCTGTTTATATTGTTAGAATGTATTTAATAAATAAGTTTATTGTGTATTTGATGATTATTTATTTTCTGTAAGTTTCGGTATTTTGTTTTATTTGGATTAAGAGCGCGTTAACCGTTAGGTCATCGTGCACCACTCTAGCCTAAGGGGTATGGGGTGAAGGGGCTTATACTGGTCAGAACCAGCAACGGGTAGGGGAGGAAAGGGAGATTCTTACGTCGTGGTCGTCGACGTCTTCGTCATCGTCAACGATCGTTGTGCCAATTGTCTGTCATCGTCGTCGGGGAGATCGTCAAGGATTTTTTTTTTTTTGTTTATTTGGATTAAGGACGCGTCAACCGTTAGGTCATAATGCACCACTCTAGCCTAGGGGGGGGGGGAGGAGGGGCCCATGCTGGTCAGAACCAGCCATGGGTAAGGGGAGGAAGGGGGGTTTCTCACGTCGCGGTCGTCATCGTCTTTGTCATCGTTCGTTGTGTCATTGTCATCGTCGCCGGGGGGTCGTCAAGGGAAGGGGACAATGTCCCCGACGACGATTGCCAGAGCTCGCCTCTTGTTTCGGGGAGTAAGATACTCCGCTCTTTCTAGCTGATGTTTGCGAGGTGGACTTTTTCTCTTGAATCGCCTTTTACGATTAGCAGAGCCATGCTCTGGGCCAATTCTACCCCGGGCCCAAAGGGGAAGTGTCCCCGACCACGATTGCCATAGCTCGCCTCTAGTTTTGGGGAGTTATATACTTCCCTCTTACTTGCTGATGTATGCGAGGTGTTTTTTTGGTTTATTTGGATTAAGGACGCGTCAACCGTTAGGTCATAATGCACCACTCTGGCCTAAGGGGGGGGGGAGGAGGGGCCCATGCTGGTCAGAACCAGCCAATGGAAAGGGGAGGAAGGGGGGTTTTTTCACGTTCGCGGCCGTCATCGTCTTTGTCATCGTTCGTTGTGTCATTGTCATCGTCGCCGGGGGGTCGTCAAAGGAAAGGGGCAGGGTCCCCGACGACGATTGCCAGAGCTCGCCTCTTAGTTTCGGGGAGTAAGATACTCCGCTCTTTCTAGCTGATGTTTGCGAGGTGGACTTTTTCTCTTGAATCGCCTTGTACGATTAGCAGAGCCATGCTCTGGGCCAATTCTACCCCGGGCCCAGACGGTGTACTTTTCTCTTAAATAGCCTTTCATGATAAGCAGAGCTATGCTCTGGGCCAATTCCACCCCGGACCCAGACTGGGCCTAGACGGGGTGATTGGTGGACAAAGAATGCAATCTTAACATGGCTACGATAGGCGGATAAGAAAAAATCACGTATTACTTATGGTCTCCAATAATTAAACAATTTGTACGTTTCAAAATGTCAATAATCGGATAGCTAATATTCTTGAAGAAATATTGAATAAATTTTTGTAATCCACGAAACGGTAGGTCAACTTCAAAAGCGTAGAAAGTTATATGATGATAATCAGATTATAATAGTCCTTCTTCTCTAGTGTATTTACTAGCTGAAATTTGTAAGATATACCCTACTTTTCCTCTTTCCTCGCCTTAAACCACTAGCAGAGCCATGCTCTGTGACAAATTCTACCCCGAGCTTAGACAGATCCGTGCTGAACAGATTAAGCCACGAGGGAAGGGTTTTAGTTTTTATGATTTGGTTCTTATTTTTAAGATGTTGGGTGCGACAACCGTTACGTCATAGTTCGCACTCTAGCTAAAGGGCTATGGGGAGTAAAATCCCATGCAGCTGGTCAGTGTAAAGTTTTTGAGCGCGGATCAACCGTAAGGTCATAATGCGTTAATGTAGCCTAGGTGATGTGGGGAGGAAAGTCCCATTCTGGTCAGAACCTGCCAGGGGTGGATGTTGTGGAAAAGGGATTTCTCTCGTTTTGGTTATTACTTGATTGGAGGCGCGTCAACCGTTAGCTCATAATGAGCCACTCTAGCAAAGTGGATATGAGGAGGAGGGACCCATGCTGTCGTCAAGAGAAAAGTTAGGTGTCCCATACGACGATTGCCAGAGCTCTCCTCTAGTTTCGGGGAGTAAAACAACTACCCAATATACAAGCTTCTGATGATTGGGGAGAATAATCCTATACTGGTCAGACCCAGTCACGGGTAGGGGAAGGGTATGATGAGCTCAAACCAAGACAAAGTCACGAGATGCACTTCCCAATCTGAGTTATTTCTTGTATCAAGACGCACACGCCAACTAAGATGGTTGTAAAAAACCTCGGTTGCTGGGCAGAGCGATGCTGGATATCTTCTCCCGGGTCCTAGGCTGGTTCACAGAGCCACGTCCAGTGATTTCTGTGCGCCGAAACTTAAAATGTCTTATACATGCAAATTTTCTGATTTGAATTCAGGGTTATTTATAAATATCTGACCCATTCAAATGACAAAGGTCTTATCAACACCCAAGACTTAGGTTTTGTTCCGCAAAGGCCCACCAGAACGACCAGTCTGGGGACCAATGGAATTTAAGTAAACACAATTTGCACCAATGACAGATCAGATTTGCAAGAAACGTATGCGATTTCGTTGCTGTTTTGACTGTTGTGGTCGAGACCTAGAACCCACAGTTTTATTCCGGTCGTGGGCTGGTCTTTGAAGAAAGCGCGGTTATTTCAAATTCTTTCATTGAAAATCAGGAATAATGTCAAATACCGACGATGTTCCTGTAACTACACATGGGTAGACAATAAATCATTCATTCTTTCATTCAAATCATTCATTTATTTAGTAAATGATATGATTTATGTAACATTTTAACGAGATATCACAACTTTTCATTAAACACGGCCTTGTAGATGCACGCACAATTTCGGAGCCAAGGCAGTCCTCAACAATCAGACGTTGAGTGAAAACAAAAGAAAATAACAATACCCAGTCGAGCCCAGAATGGTCGACCGGTCGCTTCTCCGAACACAACCTAAGTAAGCTCGTTACAAAACAAAGCAACACTGGCATCGGCTTGTTAGACTCACCGCCCTTTGTTCACAACGTAAACAAAACGATTCTCGTAAGTCACGGCCATGTGGATAGTTTTTTAAAGAGTAAGCAAATCTTGTTCTATACTTACTGAAAATCTCGTTGCATATTTCACAGCTTATTAAGCACCCCATGATTGTGGGTTGGGTTTTTTTCACTTTGTAGTTAATGCACCTATCGTACTTTCTACGCAAATACTTATAAATAATTTTTTAATGGCTCTAGGTCACTAAATATATTTTTGAACTGAGGGCCCAGATTTGTAGGTACGCCACAGACAAATTTCGGCATTTTTGCATGGCGATGTGAGAAGCTAAGGCGCTTCAACCAGTTAGGTTATATGGCGCCGCCTGGGGATATTGTAAGTAGCAGATATAATTATATTTACATGATTGTGCTTAGAATATTATGGAATTCGGAATTTCGATTGAATTTTTTTTTTAATGTGGATTTTATGATTTATTAAGTTTATAGGTAAGTCAACCGTTAGGTCGCAAATGTGCCACCAAAAGGCAATGTTGACGACGACGTGAGAAAGGAAGGCGTTGTCTACCGTTTTTAAGGTTCATAAAGGCGACCACTTCTAAAGCCTTTAGTGGTGTAAAGAAAGAAAACGTAAAATATCCATTTTTCTTGAAACCACCGAAAACTTCGATTATAACCCCCCTAAAAGCTTTTAATCCGATTGTCCAGA